>JAATLQ010038481.1:85634-112471 GCA_013421005.1 Heliconius erato x Heliconius himera | reverse complement strand
TTTTTTTTTTTTGTTTTTTTTAAGGGGGGGCGTGTTGTATGTGGGTATAAAAATAATAAAATCAGTTGTGTAACCGACCCGGCCTTGTTAGTTGCTCCCTTATATATTATCCTATAATTATCATAATATTCAACTGGCAGAAAGTGGGGATCGGAGTGTCTCAACATAAGGTTCCCTCCGCCTACCCTGCTGTGTGCGGGATACAGCGTGAAGCTGATTCAATATAATATAACCTAAAAAATTGAATAATATCATATTAATTTCCAATTTCCGAACAAGTTTCCTATTGTCCCTCAAAATATACCGTTTCTGTAGCATAAAATCATTTTATTGGTATTACAAACTTAAATATTTGGGCAAGTATTAAAGAGAAAATTCAGTTTTCGGTAAAATTTGGCATATTAAAAGGGTTTATTGTGTTACTTCATCTACTATCGCTCGCGATAATCCCCATAGAAATCCCTCCATAAGTCAACTTATGAACACTCATACACTCAAGTGTATTATAAATTTTATATACCTAAAGGAAATTTTGGACAGTCAGAAGATAAAAAAGAAGGTTGGTCACTTATTTTATTATTATAAATAGTATAGTACATACGAATATAGCACAACATAGCAAATAGTTCCGCCTGTACTATAGTGCTACGGGGGCCCTGGGACTAAATGGGAGGACCTCGATAAGTCTATACAATTATTTTCTACAATTCTATTTTGTTTTGTTCCTTAGTTCCAATTGGGGCCTAAGTTCACGTTCTCCAAATTGACCCGACATACCTTAAGACAAAAGGCAAAGTTTCCATAAAATCTATATTTGGAGACAGCAACCATTTAACATTCACCACAGCGTTAAGCTCCGCCACTTAATACGCAAACATTCGAGTCGGACGGATGGCGGAGAAGAAAATGTTGGGCGGTAGCGAGATAAAACGTGAATAAAAAAAATATTTATAGATTATGATTATGTAAATAATGTATGTAGGTACATATTGCATTGTCTTTCTGTCTTTTTTTCAAGTTCTATCTGGAATAGTCCTTACATATCCGCGTTGGATCATCTGATCACTTCGAGCGTTCTTCAACGAGGCTTCTATACTGAATTACTGATTGTCATTTCCAATTGAAGATATAAGTCGACTACCAATAAAAAATTAAATGAAATGAGCTTCACGCTGTATCCCGCATACAGCAGAGTACGACACTCTGTCCCTCACTTTTTGCCATTTTTTTCGGGGCATTGTGAGTTGAGTGGCGGAACGACTTTTGCCTTGGTGCCAGAGAGAAGAAATAAATATAAATAAATATATTCCCTCGAGTGAGGATCGAACCTTGCGCCCCGGCGCCACTACGGTTTGAATAATAAGGTCAATATTTATTATAATTTTCTATTTTAAATAATTGAATATAGGAGGTCGTGACAGTTGCGGGTTCGATTGTCAAGGTAATGAAATATTTAATATTTTTATTTCCTCGCTATAGTAACCACGGCGAAACGCGGCGTTGAGTTCCGCCACTTAACAAGCAATTCGGCATAAAGTGTCGAACGGACGTGCCTTAATGGGGGCGGACTAAACTAACTATTAAGTGAAAAAAACGAACTATTAAATGTGTTTACGTTACAGTCATTTATACAGAACGTCATTTAATTTATAATTACACCAGTCTGGTCACTTTGTTTGTGCTACTGAAAAAAGAAACTCTTGAAAAGAGATTTTATTAACATATAGCTCTTCCTCGTTCACGATATTGTTGTTGCACACTTCTATATAAGTTTTTTATATCAGCTTCACACTGTATCCCGAACACAGCAGGGTAGGCAGATGGAACCTAGTGTTAAGTCACTCCGTTATCCAATTTCTGCCAAGTTTTGAAGGCATTGCGTGTTGAATGGCGGAATTCGCCGCGCTTAACCTCGACATAAGGCGAAGAAATAAAAGTGGAGATTGAATCCACAACCAGTCGATTTTACAGTCACACTTTATGCTCCTGCGCCACGACTGGCCCCTCTATATAAGTTATAAATAACAAAAATATAATTTAAATTAAATAAAAAAAACACAATAAGCTCTCAAACTTAAAGTAGTCGACTAATAGACGTTAGAAAGCACGCATTTAGCGTGTGCTATCTTTTTCCGTTCATTTTGTATCTATACGTGCAGACGTCCACGCCTATATTTATTATGTAGTAATTAATTATCCTTATTGGTGACAGTTTGTTATGGAAACTCTTATGTTTTCTGATGCAGAAGTGGATATACTGGTATTGGTTTTATAGTTTTTTTGTCTTGAGAAAATATCTATATAATTGATTCTGTATTGGTGCAGTCGCTGAATCTGATTATAATAGTGTCAGTAATGGGATCTATTCTCACTCAGGTGAATGGATATTTTCATTCCTTCGCTTTGGTAATAAGACAAACCGCGGCGTTGAGTACCGTCACCCAATGTTTTCAGAATTTAACAGAAAGTGAGAACGGGAGTATTTAACACTAGGCTGCCCCACCTGTCCCGCAACATGCGGGATACATCGTGAACCCAAAAAAAATTAAGCTGTTGAGAAAATATTTTGTATTTTACGTCTACAGTAATAATACCTTTATGCAAGAATTACACTTCTTTGTTATATATAATTTATTAATAATACAAAGAATATATTTCCTTTACATTATAAATTAATATTACACCGGAAATTTTTCAGCTTCCTCACATAACGTGTTTAGTGAACATAATAATTTAACATACACTGCTTAATTAGTAAAACAACACTTATTGTTATACAAATAGAATTCGAAATCGAGTAAAAATTTATATTGACCTCTGTAAAACAAGTAGGTTTCTGTGTTAGTACATTTCTTCACATGCAAAATAATAAGGGTTGGTGGTGGTCCCTTTGAAGGCAGGTGTTTTTTCGGCTCCCGGTGCCGGTTATTAGACTTTTGATAGGGATAGTCCCAGGTTTAATCGTTTACTTTGTGAATACGGGAGCGTTGAGGCAAGTTTAAGTTTAAAATTTAAATTGTAAGGATTATTGTATTTCAGGTAAAGTTTTAATTTAATAATATAACATAATAAGTCCTATTTAGTAATAGTTACAATATTATAATAATATTATTATTTTTAAGCGTCACGCTGTATCTCGCACGCAGCAGAATAGGCAAAGGGAACCTAGTGTTAAGAAATATTCTCGATTTTCCGCCTGGTTCAGGAGGTACTGCGTGTTGATTGGCGGAACTCGTGGACGCGGACGCGATGTTGACTCGTCCACCAGATCGGAGTAAAGTAAATGGAAATATTAAATATTTAATTTCCTCTAGTGGGAATCGAACCCACAACCTGTTGCGTTTAATGTTGCACTTGTGCCCTACACACACATCTCATATGGCGATAGTCGTGTGTTCAAAATTACTCAGAAATATAATTTGCAGAGCTCAATGAATTTTTAATTTTGTCCATCACATCAATGTTCTTAAAGGTTAAGATAAAAAAGTTCTTGATATATACTACAAATATTACACGAGCAAAAAATACTTTTAAAAAATATAATTTAAAACAATTTATATTAATATAATTCATTATAAAATACTGAGGTCAGTCGTGGCGCAGGGGCACAAAGTGTCCAACTTATATTAATATAATTCATTATAAAATACTGAGGCCAGACGTGGCGCAGTAAAACCGACTGGTTGTGGGTATGATTCCCACTCGAGGAGATGAAATATTTATTAAAATTTATTAATTTTCCATTCCTTCACTCTGGTGTCGAGGCAAAGCGCGACATAGAGTTCTGCCACTCAACACGCAATATCTCCAGAATTCGGTAGAAAGTGGAGAACGGAGTGTCTTAACACTAGATTCCCTCTGCCTATCCTGCTATGTGCGGGATACAGCATGAAGCTGATTCATTCTAGATTTATAAAATACTGTTCCACTAACATTGCCTTAGAAGGTTAAGCCACTAATAAAATATAACGTATTTAATGCAAAGAAAGAAGAACAAAGGTTATATTTCAATTAACAATTAAATAAACACTCATTAGAAATGTTGTTTACATTGTATCTCTACATCATTCATAATTAATTATTACTCACAGAACTATATAATAATTAATGTTGGTAATTAAATTTCCCTGTGATTGTTTATAATGTTTTCTCAACAATCTTAACGTGGTTTGTACCTAATAGAGAATTATTTATTAATATTGTAACTTTCTCTCTCTCTCATATACTCTCTCTCTCTCTCTCTCTCTCTCTCTCTCTCTCTCTCATTGCCTGACAATAGTAAACAATTACTGACTTCTAAAACAAAAAAAAATCGAATATCAATGAAAACAGAAAGACCTAGTACACTCCGTTCCCTACTTTCAAAACATTCCTGTTTTTGACTGGCGAAACTCTACGTCGTACTGCGTCCCATTTATTAAGAAATCACTAGAATATTATTAAAGATAGTTACCTATAATTTATTTCGAATAGAAAAAATATGAGTAAGTTTCATCTCACTGTATCAGAACTTACTATATTACACGATAAGGCAATATCTTATAGTTTATTTCTATAGGTCTTTTCTCGTGCAGCATTTTTTACCTAGTACTGTTGGTTATTTGAAAATCTGTATATAATTTTCATATTAAATCGGTGTCTAGCTTCGAATCAGACAATATCATAAATACAAATAAAATAAATAAAAAAATACGTTGATTTCTGCCACGCAGTGCCTCCAGAATTCGGCAGAAAGTGGCGAACGGAGTGTCTTAACACTAGGTTCCCTCTGCCTACCCTGCTGTGTGTGGGATACAGCGTGAAGCTGATTTATCCCATAAAATAAGTGTCAATTTATTACATTTTATATACATATATAATTTAGCAATTTATGACGATTTTCTATGCATATTTAAAATATATGATAAGCCTTTTATAAAGAAGAAATATATAAAAATATGATTTCTGCACAACAAACACGCTCAGGCAGTATATCCATTTCCTAACCTAAGTAAATTACTGAAGTATGAAAATAAGTAGTATCAATTTCTTACTAAATAAATATAATACATAGACTTTCAAGGTAACTATGACGCTACTCTTATAGTGAGTGCTTCGCGTATTGGCGAGTGTGAAGTTACAGCAGGCATATTTTTAAGGTGCGTCTTAAATGTATTTAAATTTCGAAATAATCATATACTTTTGCTTAATATATTTATTTACTAGAAACTCAAATACAACTTCGCTAGCTTAAATTTAGTTTTATATAATATTTTTTAATATTATATGATATTCTTGATATCCTTTTACATTCACATCAATAATTGATATAAAGCACCACGTAAAAAGTGTCAAGGCACTCCGTTCTCCACCTTCCTCGAAAGAACCTTCCACCTAAAATTGAGACTTTTCGTGTAGAATGGCTCATAGACTAGATTAAGGAAATAAAAATATGGCATTGCCTCGAGTGTAATCGAATCCAATATCACAGCGTTTCCTGACAGACGAAGTTCCACTGCGCCACGATGGTCCCTAGTAATAATAGTCAATAATAATTTTTAAGTGAACATTATGAAACTTAATTGCTCATGTGATAGTTAAATAATTAGCGAAATATTTCATTTAATAACACTATGAGTAATGTAGCGTCACAAATTAATAGAAAACACGACAATGTAAAATTACGGAAATCGTCGTTGAACTTTTACTTTTAGTTATTATAATTTAAAATAAACAGCTTCACGCATATGGCAGGCTATCTTGCATATAGGGGAACCTAGTGTTAAGTCACTCCCGTTCTCCACTTTCCACCGATCGGGAACTCAACGCCGGGCTAATGCCTTGGTGCCAGAAAGAAGCGAGCGAAGAAAAGACAATATGTACATATATTGATAAATAACAATTGATTCACCCGAGTGGAGATCAAACCCACAACCATCATGTTACAGTCACACCCTTGTGCCTCTGCGACCGACGGATGTAGTTAGTTTACAGTGGGTATATTTAAATTATCTTATCATATCTTTGATATGCTAAGACAAAACGCGGCGTTTAAGTCCGCAATTTAGCATGAAATGTTTTAAAATGAATTTTATAAACATTATATAATAATTTGCCACTTTTGTATTTATTTTTTTAATGTCAAATTGAGATATAAAAAACTTTGCCCAATAAATAAATAAATAACTTTAAGTTGTTTTCTTTTTGCTACAACTATAATTTATTTGTTTTGTGAAACGACGTTAGAGCTTTTTTGACAAATTAATGTCATATTGAAACTTTTATATTTTTCTTAGTTTGCGGTGCTAATAATTTAAAAAATCTAGTATTTTTCTCTCAACCCAATACTTTTTTTTTTTAATTTGAAAAAGTAAAACTTCCGTATTAAATATTGTCCTTTTAAATATTTCTACTTTAGGTATCTACTTAACTTTAGAATAAATTTGAGTGATAAACAAAAGAAAAATACTTTGAAGGATATTGAATATACATTCACATTTATCCAAAACTATAGTACTATAGTACTTTAGGATAAATTTGAAAATATATAAAAAATCAGCTTCACGCTGTATCCCGCACTCAAAACAGGGTAGGCAGAGGGAACCTAGTGTTGAGCTCTCCACTTTCTGCCGAATTCTGGAGGCATTACGTGTTGAGTGGCAGAACTCAATGCCGCGCTTAGCCTCGATACCAGAGCAAAGAAATGGAAATATAAATTTATATAAATATTTCATCTCCTCGAGTGGGGATCGAACCCACAACCAATCGGTTTTACAGTCACACTTTGTGCCGCTGCGCCACGACTGGAGAATATATAAGAATCTTTCTCTATATCCTAATATTTAAGAGGACAATGATATTAGTACTGATAACGCCTTCGATGCATACACACACTATGGAACCGTTTAAATTTTACGAGTGCAATCTGCCAAATGCCAATAGTCGAGGGTTGGACCCTAAACGCGGAACTAAATTATCCTATTAACTACAGGAACGGGGCTCGCGCGAAAATGTCGTGCTTCCTCGCTACACGGATGAGGCGTTCTATCTTTTATCTTTTTGTATTGTTGTAAATTTAAAAAAAAATAACCAGTTTCACGCTGTATTCCGCACTCATCAGGCAGAGGGAACCTAGTGTTAAGACACTACGTTCTCCACTTTCCGCCGAATAATGTAGGCCGAATTCAACGCCGAAATGAAAATATATATAATACGGTTCCTCGAGTGGGGATCGAACCCACAACCAGTCCCGTTTACAGTCACACTTTGTGCCCCTGCGCCACGACTGGATTTTTGTATGGTATGCATCTGATTTTATCTTTTTGTGTGATAGTAAACATTCGTTTATTCGTTTCCCCCATTTCAGGTCCTCTAAGTGGCCATTATTTCGGTAGCTGTATATTCGGTTGATTGATTTTTTTGTTAATTTTGTTATAATGTGGGCGCGCATGCATGTTTTATATCTCAAAAGCCCCCTTTTTATTTGGGATTTCATCGACATGATCTTCTTTTTTGAGTTTAAAGGAGAAACGGAAACAAAATATTTTGACAAAATGATATTTCTAGAGGAATATTTATTATTTCATATTAAAGTGTAATTAATTCATATTCCTAATAAATTCTGTACAAAGCAATTTTGCTCTAGTATAAACACTGTAGGTACCTATTTTTATTATAACAATTTTAATTACAATCTAACACTTTTGATTTGAACGGCAAATAATGAAATATTTTCTCAAAACTAAATGAGGCCAGTCGTAGTGTAGGGGCAAAAAGTGTGACTATGAAAAAAACTGGTTGTAGGTTTGATCCCCACTTGAGAAGAAATATTTATTTAAATTTTTATTTCCAATTCTTCGTTCTGGCGTCGACGCAAAAAGCGGCGTTAAGTTCCACACGCCACACGTTACTCAGCATTCCAGTGTCTTGAGAATTCGGCGGAAACTGGGTAACTTTCAAACTAGGTTCCCAGGGTCCCTCTGCCTATATATATACAGCGTGAAGTTAAAAAAAATAAACAGTTCATATAATCAAATAAGTATAGGAATAACCAAACTACATATAACTGCAAACTAACTAACTATTCAAATAAACTTTAAACGGAGTTTCCATTAAATCGTAATCGTATTCCACATAGAATTTCCGTCCCCAACAGCTTCCGTGTCCAGGAAACACCTAGCCAAACCCATTCTGTGGGACCCAAATTTACTTCACCTAACACTCATGGCATTAAGGAAGGCCCATTATTTGCTCCAGTTTACACGTTGGAATTCTTTCTCTTTAATTAACTGTAATTTTGTAACTTTTGACTTTTGAGATAATATATTATTACATTCGTTAAATTTAGTTTAAATAATATTTAGTATTTGAGACCAGTAGTGGCACAGCGTGCATTGTGGGTTCGATTCGCATTCGAGGTAAATAAGTATTTAACATTTTATCGCTCTGGTAACGAGGCAAAGTGCGGCGTTAAATCGCAACTCGCAACGTCTTTTGAATTTGACGAAAAGTGTAGAACTGACTGTCTTGACAATAGGTTCTCAGGTTCCTTCAGCCTACTCCGCTATTTGCGGAATACTGCGTGCCACTAAAAATATGTATTAAAATGACAGTAAGGCTAGACAAAACGACGTTGAGTGCCGTCAAGCCTAAAATGTGCTACAACAGAAAAAAACAAATTAGATCTATATTAAATAATAAAGTATAAACTACTTCTAACATCATATTAAAACGCAACAAATATAATAACATAGTAGAAACTATTATCAATAAATGTTGAAAATTTTTAACTAAAAGCCATTTTGTATAGGCTATTTACCGCATATCCGGGAGAGAGTTTATTACCAGGACAGAGTAGGAAGGACTCGGAGATAGCGAGCGACGGAATTCCGCGTTGGGATGTAAGCGCGTGTGGTGCAAAGTAAGTGTGCCACATATAAATTAAATTAAATTCAGCTTCACGCTGTATCCCGCACACAGCAGGGTAGGCAGAGGGAACCTAGTATTAAGACACTCCGTTCCCCACTTTTTGCCGAGTTCTGGAGTGTCGAGTGGCGGAACTCAACGCCGCGCTTTGCTTCTATACCAAGAGCGTAGAAATGAAAATATAAATGTAATGAAATGAAAATATAAATATAAATGTTTTCGTATCCAAATGTATAACTACATTACAATTTTTAATGATATCTCTTTGGTAGTATTTTATAAAAAAATTAAGTTTTTCCATTCCCAGTCGGGGAAAATATTTAATATTTTCTTTTCCTCTAACGGAGTGTTCAGTTCTACCACCCAGCACGCAATACCTCCAGCTTTAAGCGGAAAATGGAGAACGGAGTGACTTAACACTAGGATACCTCTGTCTACCTGCTATGTACGGGATAATCTATATCCGGAAGTTAAAATAATAATTATAATAAAATATCATAAATAATAATATCGAACATTAACAATCTATAGCATCGCTTCCCAACCAGTGGTCCGTGGACCAGTAGTGGTCCGCAGCAGCTAAAATATAGTCCGCAAATGATTTAAAATTTTGGTGTCAGCAACTTCTGCCTACAGTTAAGTTGTTTCCGAAGTAAAACATAAAATATTTTGACATTTAAATTTAATATACTTTGAAATTCATAGAGTTTTAATATATACAAAAATTCACACATATCATACAAAATTTTTGTTTAATTATTAATATATTTTTAATATACCAACAAAGTGGTCCCTGCTAACAAGAATTTTATAAAAGTGGTCCCTGATCAATAAAAGATTGAGAACCATTGGTCTTTAGAATATCTATTAAATCATAACTTTTAGAATAGAATAGAATAAATTTTATTGCACACATAAAATAAAGAGATATATAACAACAAACAATTTTTTTTTTAATTATATGCCCATATAATATATTAACCAATTTCTGAAAGAAAAGGAGGTTATCAATTCGACTGTATTTTTTTTATGTTTGTTACTTTAGAACTTTTGACTGGGTGAACTGATTTTGTTTTTTTTTTAATTTGAAAGCCTGCTAGTGCTTCCGAGTGTTCCCATTTTTTTAGTCCATTTCTGACAATCGTATAAATCTTAAATTTGCATTAGATATGTGCGCAACAAAGGGACGAATAACTCAACATCACGTGAACCGAGTCGGTGTCAAGTTAATGCTACAAAAACCTTACTACAATATCGAATTACTAAGCCTGTTTGTTTTACTTGACACCGACTTCAAAATTATAAAACCTTTTTTTTAAATTATTTTAGTTTAACAAGTGTAACATTATCTCTTTTACCGTACAACCTCCTTCGTGTTTTCTCCATACAACGTGACATTGGCGAAGTGATATGTGCTCTACTGGCACGCTCGGAACGCCATAATCAAAGATCCTAATCCTAGTTTAACAAAATCAAAATACGTTTATTTTACTTTATATAAAATATTTTTTCACTTTTTACTTCGTTGTTTGAAATCAGTTTTTTTTTGTTAAAATTTAATTAATTTTACATATCTCTTGTAACTTGCACTGTTAAATACAAAGGACGTCAGAATTTATAGAATTCTAACTAAACCGGCTGCCAGTCAGCTCCACTCCGAACGGCCTAGCGTCGGATCGTTATATTTAGTTTCGCTTTTGATTGACAAATTACGTAAGCCAGTTATTTTGAGCTGGGTTTGCTAAAAATGTTTTTGTATTTGACTGACAAGTCCATGATGAGTTAAGACGGTGCCTGGATTTTACCAAGATAAGTTAAATGTCAAATTATTATACAAAAAAGAGCAAATTTAATTTCTTGTACTATTATAAGTACTACGCCCTGCTGTACTATTGATGATGTTGAATCATCAAACGCGCGGGACTCTGAAATAAATGTTTATTCTTTTTTAAATCAGCTTCACGCTGTATCTCGCACACAGCAAGGTAGGCTGTGGGAATCTAGTGCTAAGACACTCCGTTCTCCACTTTCTGCCGAATTCTGGAGGCATTGCGTGTTGAGTGGCAGAACTCAACTCCGCGCATTGCCTCGACACCAGAGCGAAGAAATGGAAATATAAATTTAAGTAAATATTTCATCTCCTCGAGTGGGGATCGAAATCGCAACCAGTCGGTTTTACAGTCACTGACTGTCGGTTGTACAGTCACTGACTGTCGGTTGTACAGTGACTGACCTCAATACTAATGTTCTCGTAATATAATTCTATGAAGTCTATCAATCAACTAAAAACAAAGACTACTACTATCGACACGGAAGGGAAAGAAAAAAATAAAAATAATCGAAATAATGTATTTTACATTTTTCAAAATCCATAAAGTTTCACATTAACATTATTAATTTAGTCTATGATTACAAAAATAAATGTCCTTAAATTAGTTACAATTTAACTAAAAAAAAAAACATAACTGTGAAGTTATGGAAAACATTTATTTATTTATTATATAATAATATTTACATTACATGGAAAACTTATTTATAATTGACTTTATTTACGTCGAGGGTTTAGTTTTTTTTACAATTACGTCACATGTGGATAGCTACCATAAAATGACATATTATACCGCCATTTTTCTGTTTCAAAATCAATAGAAATAACCTATTGTACTTTACTCAACAAAACCATCTATACCAAAATAACATTTTTTAGTCATATAATTCATTATTATCTTAATGTTTAATATAAAAAAATAATTTATATAAGTGCTTCTTAACTTAAAAATCGTCTCAATTTTCCATTCATTTAATTCTTGTTATTTTCGGTCATCATTCTTCATTCAAAATATATTTTTTTTATCTGTATTATATTTTATGTATTATCTATCTACTATTGTCACCATATCATTTGAATTAAGATTTTATTTCTAAGAAATGTAAATAATTTTACATACTATATAATAAATATTGATCGAATAATTTGAATTTGAGCACCGCTATAAGGCAAAAATGGAATATCACATCTATTAATAATACACAGCATAATATTACTATTACATATCAAAAATTACCACATAATATAATATATAAATAACAATATATACATAAATATATTAAAAGGTAACGTCATTTTGGTATTTCTAATATATTGCCATTTTGTTTTTCAACTAAATTGGATTATAGAAAATGTATACAATAGTATTTATAAAGGAGTTTGCTTTACATTTTTATATAAAAATAATATAATCGTTACTTGGCAAGCGCTGTAACTGCTAATGGCAATCATCGCCTTTTAAAACTAAATGAGATAATTCTTATTTGATTCTAATGAACGTCATATTCGATTAGTTAGTATATGAGAAAACAATACCAGCATAAAATTAAGAGAACTAACTGTATAGAATTCTTTTTCATTATTATTACGAGCGCCATCTAGTGGCGAGTAGCTTTACTAAAGGTTCATTTATGAAATAATGAATAACAAGCTATTATTGTGGACATTACTTGGAAATTTTTATCTTCAACTTTGTTCTCTCAATATTTTATAAAGATTGTATATCCCATACAACACTGTAACATAATTAAATATAACTTTGGAACTCAAAACAAATCCTACGATTATATAATACATTACATACAGCATATCAAATATAATGTTTATTTCAATTTTAGATGAAAAATCTAAATAAAGTATAATAATAATTTATTATTTAAACAATTATCAATTGTAAGAATAGAAAACTAATCGAGTTCCAAAGCAGAATTAAACTAAATCCCAATTAAAAAGTAGCGTCCCACCCTGATAGGTCGTCGGGTGGGGGTTCGTCCGCGTCCGGCGGGTACTGGTCGAAGTTGTGCGTGTCCACCGCCGACTTCACTACGGGAGTGATAGGTGGATCTAGAGTACGTTGCGCTAGGCCCTCCCAGTTGAAGCCGTCGAACCATCTGGAAGTTAATTTTAAAGATTAAAAGGATATAATGGTGTTTTTTAATGAGTACTGGGCTTAACAGGAGTTTAAAAAAATAGCCTTAATAAATGAAATAAAAACAAAAAAAATTAAAAATTAAATTAAAATCAACTTCACGCTGTATCCCGCACACAGCATGGTAGGTAGAGGGAAACTAGTGTTAATAAGACACTCCGTTTCCCACTTTTACGCCGAGCTCTGTAGGCATTGCGTGTTGATTAGCGGAACTATCATCATTCCATACCAGAGCGAAGAAATGTATATACAAATGTAAATAAATATTTCATTTCCTCGAGTGGGGATCGAACCCACAACCAGTCGATTTTACAGTCAGTCACAGTTTGTGCCCCTGCACCACGACTGGCTTCAACACAAACATTTAAATAACATCTTAGTCTTGTATGAAATTGAAGTTGCTCGCATTGTTTGTAGGAAAAATATATGTATGTCTCGATATAGGAAATCAAGAATAAAGTGCATAACTTAGTGCATTAAGATTAAGATAAAAAATAATTAACATATTTTCATAATTTTAACAAGACTTTTAATTACGATTCGTTGCTACAACGAATTTAATATATTTTAAGAACTAGTAAAATAATTGTAAAACAAAAAAGGAACTTTATGCTAATACTAATAAACTTTATGTTAATATTAATTTTAGTAAGAAATTCTCTGTGAACTTCTCTTTATTATTATTCCTATAAAGGCATCACAATATTTTGGCTATAGCAATTTTATTACAGTGTACTAGCGTTCAATATGAATTTCTATTAGGACCGTGTGATAATTTTCTTTAAATATTTAAGCCTGGTGTTAAGACACTCCACTTTCCACTTCCCACTGAATTCTGGAGGTATTGCGTATTTAGTGATGGAAATCAACGCCGCGATTTGCCTCGACACCAGAGCGAAGAAATTATTATATTAAATATTTTATTTCCTCAAGTGGGAATCGAACGCATCATCTTATATCATTTACAGTCGCTTGTGACCCTACGCCACGACTAGCCTCAACATCACAAATATTTATGACGTCATTTTATACCATAAACAGCTTTACCACATAAAATAATATAAAACATACTTATGTTTCTGTATCTCCGTAATCCCACCGCGTTGGTAGCCAAGTCTCTCGGCAGGGTTGTCTCGACAGAGTTTCTTTATAAGATTGGCGGCGTTCCTCGTGATGCAGCGAGGGAACTCGACAGCGTCAATGCCTTTCAGAATCTTGTTGTAGGTCTTCATGGGGTCCGCGCCCGTGAATGGCGGGGAGCCGGTCAGCAGTTCGAACATTAGCACACCTGGAAATATATTACAAAAAAATAAAAAAATAAATCAGCTTCACGCTGTATCCCGCACACAGCAGGGTAGGCAGAGGGAACCAAGTGTTAAGACACTCTGTTCCCCAATTTCTGCCGAATATTGGGGCATTGCGTGTTGAGTGGTAGAACTCAACGCTGCGCTTAACCTCGACACCAGAGCAAAGAAATGGAAATATAAATTTATGTAAATATTTCATCTCCTCGAGTGGGGATCGAACCCACAACCAGTCGATTTTACAGTCACACCTCGTGCCACTGCGCTACGACTGGCCTCTTCGGAAATATATTACAATTGTTTTAAAATTGTAAAATAAACATAGATTTACGTGTAAACTCGTGTAGAAGCAGTAGGAGAAGGAAACTAATGTTAAGATACTCTTTCTTTTCGAATTCGAAACATTGCGTGTTGAGTTGTGAAATCAATTATAGATAGAAAAAAAATAACAAAAAAGAAATAAAATTTACTATAGTTGTCAATTTTCTGTGTATTGTCCCAATTTGTAACCCAAACGAATTTTTTGTTACTAAAATCAGCGATATTTACAGCACAATTTGGTTCTTTTCGCATTAAAGTCATTTCTTTTTATCACGATGAAAAATATATTTTTGATAAAATCTATATTTAAGACCAATTTTCATTATTAAACGTGCTATATACACATATTATGCATTTTATAGTAAACAAATAGGCAACCCAAAAAGACTATCTATAAAAAAATATCTCTTTCAACCCATTCACTATAAAACCAAAATCTTTCCATACCTAAAGACCAATAATCAGCGCTTATATCGTGTCCTCTGTTCATGATGACTTCAGGCGCGACGTACTCCGGCGTGCCGCAGAACGTCCACGTCTTCCTACTCGCTTGCAGCTTCTTGGAGAACCCGAAGTCCACTAGTTTAACGTAGCCCTTGGAGTCCAGCAAAAGATTTTCCGGTTTAAGATCCCTGGAAGAATATAAAAAAATTATATATTAATAAATATTATTAGAAACAATTAGTACCTATATATTTTAAACCACTATGTCACAGATTAATATTGTCTTATTACACAAGCAATAGTGGTATATCGAATAAACGTTTATATTTTAAAATATTTTTGTTACGAGCCAAATAGGTAAAGAAAAGTAACTGTTAAATGGTGGGGATGGGGGTGGGGGAAGGGGATGCATGCCTGCAATAAATAGAGAAAGTGGAATAAATGAAACTCAGTGAAGAGATCACTGAGTTTCATTTATTGCACTTTCTCTTTCTTTCTCTTTCTTCCATAATAATATGAATAGATATTTTTATATCAACTTATAATTTTTTACTTGATTTTTTTATTCAAGTGTGCGACTAAAACACGCGACAGGTTGGAGGTTCGAGCCCTACTCGAGTATGAAATATAAAATTTTAATATTTAAATTTTTCTCGCTCTGGTAAAGAGCCTCAAAAATTCGGCAGAAAGTGGGGAAAAGAAGTGTGTAATAAGAATAAAAACGGAGTGAACAACGAGGCTCCCAGATTTCCGCTGTAGAAAAAGAAAATAATAAATGAAAGAGTATTTGAAAAAAAAAATAAACAAACGTCATCGCACGTAATAGCTAGTCGTTATATATCTGGTATTTATTAATATGAAAATGACGAAATATTTCTAGGTGATTACGAAAGAATAAATGTTTGTTTAACCTCTTAGCATTGGAAGAAAAATAATCACAATAGTAAATTTAATATCAAGTGTTGGGAAACAATGGTTTAAATATATAATAATATTAACATTGATAAAATTCATCAAATAAATGAAAGTAAAGCAGATGTTTCATACTAAATAAATAAAATGTGTAAAATAAACAACATTTTTAATATTTTTTTATTTTTTATATTTACTTTTAGTAATAAATGTTATATGGGTTTTTGTAAATAATGCTGTTTGAATGATTTTAACCTCTAATGTGAAGTATTATTGTATATGGTGGTAAGATAAGGTAAGTTCATAAAAAATCAGCTTCACGCTGTATCCCGCGCGCAGTAGGGCAGGCAGAGGGAACCTAGTGTTAAGACACTCCGTTTTCCACTTTCTGCCGAATTCTGGAGGCATTGCGTGTTGAGTGGCAGAACTCGACGACGCGCTTTGCCTTGTAGCCAGAGCGAAGATGAAATATAAATTTAAGTAAATATTTCATCTCCTCGAGTGGGGATCGAACCCACAACTAGTCGGTTTTAAGTCACACTGTGTGCCCCTGCGCCACGACTGGCTTCAATCTCAAAATCAGATATTAAAAAGCGCCTACTGTTCTATCTTACCTGTAAATAATATTTCTAGAATGTAAATAATGGAAGGCTTCTACAACGCATGCAGTGTAGAATCTCGTCGTGGAGTCGTCAAATTGTCCTGAAAAAAAAAGTTGTTTACATTTATTTATTTTTTTAATATATAAACTTCTTGATCAGGAACTCTTTTTGTTAACGATGTTATCTTTTTAAATTTTTGTCTATATTATATAAACTTTAGAATTACTTTCAGAAAAATACGTCTTAGTACTATAACAAATAATGTCATCACGCCGTACACCGCATACAGCAGGGTAAAAAATGGGGATCTAGTGTTATTTCTCCATTCCTCCCTTAACCTCAATGAAACTAACTCATTTTTCCGATGGACAATCGAACCCACAACTATTCGTTTACTGTAGCTGCGGCACGACTGCCTGTTCAAAAACCACCAAAAAATATAATCACCTCTATCTCTTAGAATAGTCCACAACTCTCCACCCAGGCAAGTCTCCATCAGCATATACAAGTATTTACGATCCTTGAACGTCTTATACAATTTCACAATAAATTCACAATTCATTTCGGACATTATCTCTTTTTCTGACATGATGTGTTGCTGTTGTCTGGTCTCCACGATCTGGGCTTTCTTCATCTGTTTCAAGGCGAACGACCTGCTCGAATCACCCTGTATTTGCACTAACTCTACGCGACCAAAACCGCCTATACCCAGTGTGGCGATGATGCGCAGATCTGATAGCCGTAAGTTGGCGAATTCTTCGTTGAGTCTGTGGAGTAAGTCGGAAAATTTATTTAGTTTTTTGAGTTTACAGTAAAAAAATTTACTTATATTTTAAAATAAACTTAGTTTAATGTTAAGATTTTAGTTATATAATATGATAATTATTTTAAAGAAAGTTTTGCTATTTTTATTAAATTTTGAATATTACATAATATGATTTATCGAATTTGCATTTATAATTTGTTAAGGAAAACAAATGGTTACATTTATATAAAAAACGAGTCTCATGTGTCAATGTTAACCAAATTAAATTAGGAAAAAACCTATTATACATCAAAATTATGAAAAATATACTTTATTGCAATAGAAACGTGATAAGAATTCGCTTTAAGAAAATCTTATCACAGATGCAGTCTACACTTTCCCTGATAAAAATCAATAGTTAAATCATAAAGAAATGATCGACAGTGGAAGTAAATCTGAATCGGGTTATTAACTTTCCTTGGCATAGAAATAATGTTTTTGCTGATATCTATTAAATGCTACGGTGGTAATATTTCTCGGGGTTTTATAGCACCATTGTTAGATCTACTACTACACTACAATTGATATTAGATAAAGACTGATAACGTATTTAGGAAAGTTGTGTAGTTTTTTTTTCACCTTCACGCTCTATCCCGCATATAGCAGGGTAGGTTGAGGGAATCTAGTGAGAAGATACTCCATTCCCCATTTGTCGTCGAATTTTTAAGGCATTGCGTGTTGTGTGGCAACCAGAATGAAGAAATATATTATAAAAAATAATCAATTATTACTATTATTATTATTATTCATTTCTCGAATTAGGAATCGAACCCACGACCAAAGTTTATAGTCACACGCTTGTGCCACTATGCCACAACGGTCTCATACTATATTTATAATTTATTTATTAATATAGTGTATATAATACATACTGTTTCTAACGAAATCAAAATAGCAAAGATCTTGTACCTATTTAATGATTTCGAAAGGTTTTTAAAAATATTGTTCACAAATAAAAATATATTGAATCGACCTTCAATATAACGTATAAGTATAAAAGACTAATAGAATATGCGTTCTGAAATTTGAAAGGCTAAAATGGTGAGGCCGGTCGTGGCGCAGCGGCACAAGGTGTGACTGCAAAACCGACTGGTTGTGGGTTCGATCCCCACTCGAGGAGATGAAATATTTACTTAAATTTATATTTCCATTTCTTCGCTCTGGTGTTGAGGTTAAGCGCGGCGTTGAGTTCTGCCACTCAACACGCAATGCCTCCAGAATTCGGCAGAAAGTGGGGAACGGAGTGTCTTAACACTAGGTTCCCTCTGCCTACCCTGCTGTTTGCGGGATACAGCGTGAAGCTAATTTTATTTAAGTTTCAGACAAACACTAAAAACTTTTTGAAAATCGAAAATTTGAACGCAGGAATTTAAGCGGGATTTGATCTCTTAGACGATTTGCAACAGGCAAAATCCTGGAAACCGTCTAAGAGATTCAACCCCCCCAACCAAGTTCTAATTTTTATACGTTCTGAAATATGAAAAATCTAAGATAATTTTAGTTACATACTTTTCTTGCATTCTTGCATATTACTCACCGTAAAGCATTCCCAAGTTTGCATCAACAAAAATAGAACAAGTTATATTTCTATTATAGCAGAATTGAAAGACAAAAGGCGAAACCGAAAATGGAATCAATGTTTCAAAATGTTAACAATAGCATTGTAATCGTATTGTGAAATCTTTTGTGGCCATACAACCTCTAAGAAGTTGTTTTTGTGAACTTGACATGTAAAATATAACATATAAGTACTACCTATTTTAAAATATGAATTCTGTATCGATACTTATTTAGAAAACGTATAAAAATTTGAACGTAGCGGGACTCGAACCCGCGCCTTCTGCAAACCGACCAGGCGCTCTGACCATTAAGCCATACGTTCTCATCGAGCTACGTCGAAATTTTTATACGCTTGTTATAACTTATTTATGTTGTTAGCATCTCTGCAGGGAGGTTTCCAGGAGGCACGGGTTCAAGTCCCGCTATGTTCAATTTTTTTTACGTTTACTAAACAAATATTTTTCTTTTTTTAAGTGTGGAATAACACTTTAAAAATGTAAAAAAATAATTATGTATCAAATTTAATATATTCTTAAAAAGTAAACGGAATAATATAAAAAATATTATAAACAAAATTTTAAATTTCTTTAAAACTTACCTCTGCCTATCGTCTCCTTCATCCTTGTATTTGGTACGAATTTCGTCGAGGGTAGAAATCAGTTGATTGAAGGTCTCCCGGTCGATGACCAGACACGTGGTGCCATCTGGTGAGTCGCAGACAATGTTCGCCGTTCGTAGATCGTCTCTGAAATTACAAAGATTTTTGAAAATAAGTTGTAAATTTAGTTTATAATAAGTTATTTAGCTTCACTCTACATTCTGCTCATATCAGACTAGACAGAGAGACCTGGATACCTAGTGTTAAGACACTACGTTCCTCAATTTCCTCCAAATTCTGGAAGCATTGCGCGTTAAGTCGTGTTT
Source organism: Heliconius erato x Heliconius himera (assembly GCA_013421005.1). NCBI lineage: Eukaryota > Metazoa > Arthropoda > Insecta > Lepidoptera > Nymphalidae > Heliconius > Heliconius erato x Heliconius himera. Next base: position 92,718 of record JAATLQ010038481.1, on the reverse strand, counting down.
ACGCTCGCACGCTTGTACCACTGCGCCACGACTGGCCTCTAATATTATTGTTATGTAATTATTTTAATGTAATTACGATATAAACATCATTTAGAAACTAAAATGTTTAAAACAAGTCTCGATATATCTCGTACAAGACCATCTCGGACACTAAAACGTAAATGGAAAAAACTTTCTAACGCCACTAACTAGCGTTTGCCGGCTCATAAATTTTAATGAATGCCAAAATGCACTAAGAATCTTATTTTTACTTTGAATAAATACATGTAGCTGATTAAAAGACATTTTGTTGTTCTCGAAAGCGTTTCGCAATGAGAGATGAGAGAAATCTTAACATCTAACCGCAGCCATTTTACCACGAATTTTTAAATCTAAAACTACCTTTTACAATTTTTTTAAAATACAATTACATGGTAGAATAATAAAATATTAAGTTTCTGAACTGAAAATAACGAAAATAAATTAAATGAACTTATTTTTTTTATAGCAAATTAATAAAAAAAATCTACAATATAAAGAAAACTACAATATATATTTAAAAGTAATCTTAAATCAATCTACATATATCTTCTTATCAAACGAGATTAGATTATGTTTTACTCACCCTTGCAATGCCTTCTCACCAAAGAAGTCGCCTTTGGTAAGAGTTCTGATAAACTTCTCATCGTTGCTATTAGGCTGCTTTTGCGTTACTTTCACCTGAAAATAATTATTTTAATAAATAAAATATATATCTTTTTATATATAATAATAAAAAATAGAAAGACATCGATCTGTGTATGGACCTGGCATTACATGTTCGACAATATATGTAAATAAATAAATGTTAAATAAATTATTGCAATATTAAAATTAAATTGAGACAGAGACATCACATTGAAATTGACAAGTCCTTTTTGTCCAGGCCAGAGAAAAAATTGTTTCATAAAAATAAATATTTTCATCAATAAAAATTGAACTCGAAATAATATAATAACAATAACAACGTAATTAAGCCTCTTTAAAATATAACCAAATAAGATTAAACAAGTTTTAAAGAAAAAAAAATAGTGAAAGAGAACGGAGTGTTATAACACTATTTAATTGACAAAAGCAGAACATAAAACTATACTAACCTAAACAAAATTATTATCTAATATTAAAATATTAGATATATCTTTTACCTTTCAAAAATCAGTAAAGTAAATAAAGATAGCGACGGTAGCAAATGAGATAATAAGTCACGGTTACGGCAACGGTTACTTAACCCGTTCCGATTGGTGGAAAAAAAACTAAAAAAAAATTTGAACGAGTTATTCGTGGTACACTTTCGTTCGTTACAATTTATTTAAGAGGTTTTGGTTAACGTTTAAGAAGAGAGGTTACTAATATACGATTTCACTTTTTAATGTATTGCGAAATATAAAATTTGTGTGTAATTACCGAGATAATACATACGGTTTTGTCTAATTTTCACTTGTCTAGCTGTAATTAATGGAATATTTATATATATTTTTTATTTATTTTTTTATTTTAATTGGATATTGGTCTTTGTGACCCCAGAAGTAACAGATTTGTACGAAATTAGAAACGGTGTTCTTGAATATTATATTTAAAATTGATATAAAAATCTAGGAAATATAACTTAATATTTTATAGAAAACAAATAAAATGTTGAACGTAACAGGATATGAAACCGCTCCTCTTGAAAAACGTCCAAGCGCTAATAAATTTCTAATAATTTTTATTTTTAAAGGTTTCCTAAAAAGTATTTTTCTTTCCTTCGCGTGAAATAATACTTTAAAAATGTAAAAAACAAATATAATTTAATAAAAAAATATATTCAAAGAATTATTTTCTCAATTATGAAGGTATAAATCAAATTACCAGTTTACGTAATATTAAAAATGGTAATAAAAATCCGGTTTTGTACTGTATAAAACATTAATTTGTAACTTAATAACGACTCGATTCTAGGAAGCCTTACTGGCTTTTGTCCAACAGGAAGAGAAATAAGATAAAGTTATTCATTAAACAAACAAAAGAATAACCTTACATACAAATTTCCGCTTAGCTTTCTTTTATTTTTAGCTTCACACTGTATCCCGCACACAGCAGGGTCGCCAAAGGGAACCTAGTCTTAAGACATTCCGTTTCCTATTATCTGCTGAATTCTGGACGCATTGTGTGTTGAGTGACGGAACTTAACGCCACGCCTAATATTTAAATATATCATTTGCGCAAGTAGAAATTGAACCCACAACCTGTCACGTTTTCAGTCAAACAATTGACAGCTTAACTTCTATAAAGATTATTCTAATTTAGTATGCAAGCAACGCATTCCAAATATGTACTTAGGTACCGAGATGTGCAACGAATTAGTAGTCCAATAAATCAGTGTATAGTCCAAATTCATTTCGTCTAACGTCCATTTCCGTATATGGGGGACTCGCATTTGAACTTCCGTTGGTCGCAAAGGTGAAATATTTTCATAAGGAATTCTTTAATTATTACAAGCTGTATCCCACAGCAGGGTAGGCACAGGAAACCTAGTGTTAACTGACTCCGTTCCCCACTCTCCGCCGAATTCTAAAGGCATTGCGTGCTGGGTGGCGGAACTCAACGCCGCACTTTGCCTCGACACCAGAGCGAAGAAATGAAAATATAAATGTAAATAAATATTTCACTTCCCCGAGTGGGATCGAACCCACAACCAGTAGATTTTACAGTCACACTTTGTGCCTCTGCGCCACGGCCGGCCTCTTATCTTTCCTTTTTTTGCAAATACAAGTGATGAAAAATAGTTAAGAAAGTTAATTTCTTACGTTACTTGGCCGAATTATAGAGAACAAATAATAAACGGAGTGTCTTAGCACTAAAAAATATATTGTTATATAATTTTAATAAGCATTCATCATAATATATTTAAAAATAGTGAATAATACTTCAAAACAGCCTTAAATCTCACAAAATTAATAAAATGTGGAAAAAAAAACGTAAACAAAGACTAATCTACCATTTTATATGTATAATGCACCATGAACATGTTAAAGAACTAAATACATCCTGGTTTGAACGATACGTATTGTCTTTTTGTGTTCGTATTATCGATGGGTACAGAATTCGAAGAATAGATAACATTAAAAAAAAAAAAAAAATCAGCTTCACGCTGTATCCCGCACACAGCAGGGTAGGCAGAGGGAATCCAGTTTTAACGACACTCAGTTCCCCACTTTCTGCCGAATTTTGGAGGCATTGCGTGTTGAGTGGCAGAACTCAACGCCGCGCTTAACCTCGACACCAGAGCGAAGAAATGGAAATATAAATTTAAGTAAATATTTCATCTCCTCGAGTGGGGATCGAACCCACAACCAGTCGGTTTTACAGTCACACCTCGAGCCACTGCGCCACGACTGGCCTAACATAACATTATTATTGATAACATTATTATTGATTATTTAAATTAATAAAGAGTAGGTACTAGTAGGGCTTTAATGTCGGTATTTGAACCTGTATCCAAATATTATATTATTAGATCTAACTATTATATTATTAGAATAAAAGGTTATTACTAGAATAGATGGAATTTAAAGCTTAGTACCGAAATACTTTTGAAAGGTTGAACTATGGCCATTTTTAGTTTGGTTATAAAATAACATTACTTTTTCGGGTAGCAAATAGTCATATTTTCAAGTTAAATTTAAGTTGTGGCTAAAAGCTATAAGTAAGAGATAAAAGATGTTGCTTATTTTTTAATTGAAACTTCTTGCGATATCAAGATTTTTCTTCGCTCGCTCATTGAATGTCATTAATATATACAAAAAATAAAGAACGGAGTAATTCGGTGTCAAGACCAAGCACGACATTGAGTTCCGCCACTCGAAATTCGGCGGAAAATGTGTAACGGAGTGTCTTAACACTAAATTCTCCCTGCTTACGGTTCTGGGTGCGGGAATAAGCGTGAAGCTAAAAAAAGATGAAATAAACTAAAACAGAAAGTAAATTTTTATATCTACACAATACAAGAGCCACGAGAAAAAACGGTAAATTATATTAAAATAAGTTATAAATAAAAATTTATTAATTCTTGTTTTTCCTTATAAGCCTTATAGGTAAAGAGAAACAGAACGGACGAAGTATTTACGTTATATGTTGAAATTAATCTTATTACTTATCTATACTTCTACACTAATATTATAAAATTGAAGAGTTTGTTTGGTTACACGCACGTTACACGCTAATCTCAGGAACTACTGGTTCAAATTACAAAAATTGTTTTGTGTGAGTTTGTGTAACCCATTCTAACTGCAGTCTGAGCTTTTCTTTCACTTAGAATGTACAACGGCGAACCGCAGTAAAAATAATATAGTAGTAGAGTGATCATGAGGCCGTCGTGGCGGGTGCCCCTGCGTGAGGTGTGACTATAACGTGACGGTTGTGGGTTCGATCCCCACTTGGAAGAATTAACGATTATTTATGAATATCTTTTCCTTTCTTTGCTCTAGTACAGAGCCCGAATCTTTTCGAAGCATCGAAATCAGCGGAAAGTGGGGAACAGAGTGTCTTAACACTAAGTTGCTTACCCTGCTACATGCTGAATACAGTGTCATCAATTTAATTTAAAAATTATCTTTATAAAGGTTAAATTATAAAACATTACTATTTCTTTGCATTTTACACCTTTTAACAAGAATATTAGAGCAAAATCCCAGGGCCTTCAGGCCTACATATTTAAATACGAGCGTTTCTACTTTAACGTAGGTGAGTATGCACGTTTAGTTGGCGCTACCTCTGAAAGGACAACTTTCAAGTTAGTAAGTACGCATACGTAACGAATATATATTAAACTATTCATTCTCAAAATTTTGGCTCTGCTAAAATGACGTAGGTCTGGGGGCCTTGGGACCTTAGTCTATATACTTTGATTACTTACTTCACTAATTTTCGAATGTCTATAAGTATGCACATAAATTAAATTATTAAACCATATAATTATTCACACAACGTAAAATATTCATATAATTTATGATGTTATTTATTACATCGTATTACATTAGTCTATTATTTAGGTTAAATTTTCTTAAAAGATTTGAAGACTTTTAACTGAATATAGGACTTACAGACAGCAGAAAGCAAAGCGAAAACACATTTTTAATCGCCTTGATATAAATTATATTATTTTTTCCTTTTTTTTTCTACTATTTTATTTAAAATCTAATATATTACTATGTAATAGTAACAAAAAAAACGTATTTTCATATAATATTGTATAGCTTAAATTCAACCATTACCTTAACTTGGCACCCGCGCACAGTGCGCTGACCTTGCGAACAGGCGGCTCTGGCCTTTTGTCTAAAGCCTGTTTCTAATTTTGATATATTCTCTAATGTTAATACATTAAAACTAAAAGCGAAAAAGCGAAACTAATGTTGTTCTAATACTATTAATAATAACAAAAAGATAATAATATAAAATGAAAATATTTAACACAGTATGTCTATTCATGTTTCCAGTAAATTCTATATTATTTTTGAAAATATACATTTAAATGGATTATACAATTTCAACTTACTAATAAAACTATTCCAAGCAGATTAGTCAGAATTATAAGACTCTGTTCTACACTTTCCGCCCAACTTTTGAGAGACTTCAGTTTTGATTTACATAGTAGTTACATACGAATTATAATAATATACTAGTAATAAATAAAATAAAGTAGAACATGTCGTAATAATAATAGTATTAAAAAAATACATAATAATAATAATGTTACACCACTAACACCATATTAGTGAAGGAATCACCTTAGTTTATAAGAAACTGAGAAATATGTCAGTGGCTTTAAGTTTAAACAAACATTATTTACAAATACCAATTTAAAAAAAAACGCAAAAGAAAGACACGGACACCTAAGACCCTGTTGTTTTTTTTTTCAAAATAAAAAAAAAACAACATCCAACTGTTTAATATTCATGAACCTGCATTAGTCTCGCGCTAATAAGTCACTAATATTATTGACTATTTTCACAGAAATCATTCGTCATAGGCGCGATGGACTGTTGAAACTGTTATACTTATCACCTGAAATCGATCTTGAGATGCCGTTTTCAGCACAGCTTCTCAAGATCGATCTCAGACTTGCAAGCAATTTGCAAATACGGGCCTAAGTATACTTGTTATGTAATTAAAAATGACATTCGTTTATAGGATAAGTTATTCAATAAGAGTGGTCGCCTAGCAGTACGTCACATATTTTAATTAGTTTAGCTTCCAAAACTTTAACATATATTAAATATATACAATAATATACAAAAAATATTAATATTATTTAGCTTTAAGACTGTCTAATTTTAAGCAAAACGTCAACGCCGGTGTTATCATTATGACCTGATGAAATAACAAATATCTAAATTAAATGCAGCGTGAAGCTGGTTTAATTTTAAAAAATTAAATCAGCTTCACGCTGTATCCCGCACACAATAGGGTAGGCAGAGGGAACCTAGTGTTTAAGCTCGCTTTCCGCCGAGTTCTGGAGGCATTGAGTGTTAGGTGGCAGAACTCAACAACGCGCTTTGCCTCGACACCAGAGCGAATAAATGAAAATATAAATATAAATAAATATTTCATTTCTTCGAGTCTAAGAATATCTATTTATAAAAAGACCATTTGAATTGGATCGAATCCACAACCATCGCGATTACAGTTAAATACCTGTCCACTTCGGTAATATGGCATCAAATGAGTGTATTGTTCACATTTACATAAAATATACATCCATTTATAATATAATATTCAACAAAAAATACATAATATTGTAATCACATTAATATCCTAAAGCAATTTGGAATCGAACCCAGAACATCCGACCAAGTAGCCAGAGGAATTAATTAAAAACAATATAGCAATAAGAGTAAAGTTAATTTAAATAACTGCATAAAAATTGTTTTAGATCGAATGAATGTGCAAAGTATAGAGGTTCAGTTAAATGCCAAGGTGAACTACTTATTCCAACAATCACCGTTTCTACGCGGACAATATTAATTTCAAAGTCATTCAAAAAGCTCTCGCATGTTTTTATTTCTTTTTTTTTAGTTTCACGCTGTAT
>JAATLQ010038481.1:0-85534 GCA_013421005.1 Heliconius erato x Heliconius himera | reverse complement strand
TTGCGTGTTAAGTGGCGGAACTTATCGCCGCGTTTTTGCCTTGGTACCAGAGCGAAGAAATGATAATATTAATTAATAATAATCCATTTTCTCGAGTTGGGATCGAACCAACAACCTTCACGTTACAGTTACAAGCTTTTGTCACTGCGCCACGACGGCCTCAATAATTGTAATTGTCTTGATCTCTTTTAATTTAAAGTGAGCTGTAACATACCATTATAAGGAAACTTAAAGCAATATATAAGGATGATTTTGTTCTTTTGTTAAAATATGAAGTTTTTTTGTTTGTTTTTTTCTTATTACAACTATAGCTTTGGTACGTCATTCAAATAATTAATTTATGAACATAATCTGTAAAAAATATATTTTAAATTATATGAAATACTAATTATATTTTAATTACAATTGTATTAAATATTTTACGATTTTTAGATTAATATGTGCTTCGTAATAAACCGAAAAGTGCATATTTAAGACATTCCAAGTACGTATACTTTTTAAAAACATTGGATTGGGGCGTGGTCGAGCTTGTCTCGAAAGTCCAAACGAAAGTGAAACTGTTGATGTTTAGACGTCATATTATTATTACCTCTAGGATTTTTTAATACTGTTTTCGTAATATCTGTATACAAAATATTCGAATATTATATAATCAAAAAAATATATATAATTTGATTTCTTGAGTATTAATACCACTTTTTAGTTAAAAAAAAGTTAATTTATATTAGACGGATGCTTGCTTTAATAAAACATGAGTACGATTCAGAGTTGAATTTACAAGGAGTATCAATCATATCGATGCTTATCAGCTTCACGCTGTTTACCGCACACAGCAGAATAGACAGAGAAAACCTAGTATGAAGACACTCCGTTTCCCATTTTTCCGCCGAATTCTTGAGGCATTGCATGTTAAGTAGAGGAAGTCAACGCGACGCTTTTGCTTCGACACCAGAGCAAAGAAAAGAAAATATGAAATAATTTATTTCAACGAGCGGGGATCGAACCTACAACTAGTCGCGTTTACAGTCACATACTTGTCTCTCATCTCTATTTATCATATCGATACCTATATATTTTCTAATAATCATCTTTCATGTTCATTATTATAATAAAATTTGGGACTTCATTCAGTTTTAAAATTAAATCAGCCTCACGCTGTATCCCACACCCAGCAGCTTCACACTGTATCCCGCACCCAGCAGGGTAAACAGAGGAAACCTACTGTTAAGACACTCCATTCCCCACTTTCTGCCGAATTCTGGAAGCATTGCGTATGGAGTGGCAGAACTCAACGCCGCGCTTTGCTCTACACCAGAGCGGAGAAATGGAAATATAAAATTTGAATAAATATTTCATCTCATCGAGTGCGGATCGAACTCACAACCAGTCGGTTTTATAGTAACACTTTGTGCACCTGCGCCACCACTGGCCTCAAAATTAAATTGACTTTTATATAATATAATTAATACTTTATGTTTAACTAACGACTCACAAATTAACCGCTTATATACATAGTATGTAGTAACAAAAGTATCTTACCTGTCCTTTAGAGATGATAAAGAATGTATCTCCCCTAGCACCTTGTCTTATGATGTAATCACCGTTCTGGTAGTGTGTCTCTTCTAAAACATCAGAGATCTTTATGAGGGTGTCTTCTGGAAGATTTTTGAAGATCGGCACACTGTTAAACAAAATATAAGTTTAGTTTTCTGTATTGCATAATTGTATAGGGATATGTTGTTAAGATGACAAAAAATATATAACATTTCTATGGTAAATACGTAAAGGATTTTTAAAAGATAGCGCTGAGTTAAATAAATAGCAATTTTTTTTATTCAGATAAAATTATTGTAATATAAAAAAATATTTTTTTTTTTGATTCACGCTGTATTTGAGCACACATAGCAGAGGGAACGTGGGAACCGAATATAAAGACACTATGAACCATTGCGTGTCGACTAGCGGAACCCAACGCCGCGCTTTGCCGCGTTCGCAGTAGCGAAAATTAAATATTTAATTTTTCCGAGTTAGAATGATAGGCCTAGAATATTTTATATTGATAATTAAGAGAGGATTTCATAAACACATTCGAAAGTGCAGCATCCGCTCCATTATCGTGTAATAATTATATTCGATCAGTATAAAGGAAATGGTGCAATCAACATTAGCTATACCTACTATAGGCTGTACGAGTCTATCAAAGTCCCTTCACGATGAATATATTTTAATATTTAGAATTTCATATATTTGTTGCATTTTGTAGTGTGAGCGGAAAGAAAGTAGGAATATATCATTTTATCTTTTATTTTTCAGGCAAAAATAGAAGAAGTATCCAAGTAAAAAAAAAGTCAGTTTCACGCTGTATCCCGCACAAATATAGCTGAGGAAAAGAAGTGTTAAAACTCTCCCTTCGCCATGAAAAAATAAAATGATTTATTAATTCAATGTGAGTAGTGAATAAAAGTATTTATATTTATTTTGAATTCAATAAAGAATTATACAAATTTTAACATTAACGTTTTCTAAACTCATGGACTTACTCAGTTTGACAAGACCTGAACGATTCGTTTTAATCTTTTTAAAGGTGTCTGGGTGGAAAAAATTAAAAAGTTATTAATACTTGATATCTTTGACACTTGATAGCTGCGTAAGCCGATACTTTATCTGTATTGTAATCAAAGTTACCATTTGTTTTTTAAGAAGCCCAGACCTTATTCAAATAAGACCAAAAAAAATTCGAACAGTATAGATTAGTCAAGGAGATAACTCCAGTTAATAAAATATATATTTTTATATATTATCTATACTTTCCAAGATTTATATTTCCATCTCTTTAGAATTAGTTTATTTTAACATTCTAAAGTACATTTCTTTAGAGTGCACTAACCAAAACAATTTTGGATTTAATTTGGTAAGCATTAAATATGAGCCTATGAGACATGATGCTGCGTATTCCATGAACAGCAAAAAGGACCTACAAGTCAATCCTCAGCAGCTGAAAATCCAAATCAGATTCTCCACTACCAGTTATCAACTAATACTCTTATACTTAAGTTCATAACTCTAAGACAGTCTGATAATCTCCAAAAACATTGTTGGTGGCACGGTAGAAGACCGTAGAAGACAGTAGAAGGCAAGCAGACAAAGAGTCCTGGATGCATCTCGTTATCACCTGGATCACCTCTACCAGGACCTACCAGAACGGATACGATCTTCAGTAATGAAAGAAAACGACGAAGAGGAAGAAAAAATGCTGCTCATACAAAAATATACCTATGTAAATTAAAAATATCCTATCCTTATAATAATTGAGTAAATATTCAAAAGACTATGATAGCCTTCACAGTATATTTTTGCCTAGATAAAAAAACTGTCACATTATTGAAAAACATTTAAAATAATGACTTGCTCCAGTTAGGCGTTGTTTATGTCTAAAGCATTTAATTAGTCAAATGTTATTATTATTATCTATTCTATAAATATTAAATAGCTGTTTTCCGTAAATTTGACTTAATTCATCTAACAAAGTTGTTTATAATTAATATTATAATAAACATCGTTTAAGAACAATTTTATCATATGTTAAGTAATCTATATTTAATACATAAAGGATTAAAAATAAATACTTTGTCACAAAAAAAAAATCAGCTTCAGGCTGGATCCCGCACACAGCAGGGTAGGCAGAGGGAACTTAGTGTTAAGACACTCCGTTCCCCATTTTCTACCGAATTCTGGAGGCATTGCTTGTTCAGTGGCAAAACTCAACGCCGCGCTTTGTCTCGACACCAGAGCGAAAAATGGAAATATAAATTTAAGTAAATATTTCATCTCCTCGAGTGGGGATCGAACCCACAACCAGTCGGTTTTACATTCACACTTCGTGCCGCTGCGCCACGACTGGCCTCTACTTTATGTCACAGGTGTATTTATTTAACTTTACTAAGTTATTTTTAATAATTAAAAAAATAAAATACTAAAAAAGTATCTATATTATTATGCAGTAAAAAATGGCAATATTGAAACAGCCTGGCCTGGCAACATCAATTATTATAACGATACATTATGAACAGGCTCCGAGTGCCAACGAACGGGGTAAGTAGGGTGACAATGCTATTGACACATTTAAACACGCTACTTTAAAACTTATAAATATAAATTATCTGTAATTTTCTTGAATTAGAATAAGCTTACGAGGAGTCTGTATAGTGAATAGATACTTTGTACTGTAATTATTTAGTATTCCAAGAATAATAAATGATTTATTACTGAATTATTTAATTTAATTATTAGACCAGTCGTGGCGCAGAAGCACAAAGTGTGACTGCAAAATCTACTGGTTGTGGATTCGATCACCACTCGAGGAAATGAAATATTTATTTAAATTTTTATTTTCATTTCTTCGCTCTGGTATCATTGTAAAGCGTTCTGCCACTGTACACACAATGCCTCCAGATTTTGCGGAAAGTGTGGAATGGAGTGTCTTAACACTAGGTCCCCTATTAATTATTAATTTATCATAATGTTACTATTAGAGAGAGGTTAGAGTATGTATCTAATCGACTCGTGCAAAGAACAATTCCTTTTTTTGATATTAGAACCTTTCTAATAGTATCGAAACACCCTTAAATTAGCTTTTGTTCTTTTGTATATACTTAGCACATGAGATTTAGAGAATATTATATTATGTTTACTTTATATGTTACATAAACTTTACCACGTTAGTGTAAAAAAAAAGAGTACTAACTACAAAACCAATATATCCTATTTAAAAGTAAATATTTGGCTACTATCGACACGTATGTTTTGTTTTCACGGTCAACGAGTACTGACATAAAGTGCGAGGACTGTAAATCGAAAGCGGTTTCACAAGGTTCAATATTTGAAAATAATAGTGATCCTCATCAAATATGCATTTTGTAGCAAAAACCAGTGGCTTATTGAGAACGGTAACAGAATAACTTTTTCCAATGGAATTTACAAGTAAAAACGAATTTGTTTGAGTAATTTTATGAAATTTATGGCCAACGCGTATTATGGTCAACGCGGATGGTTGTGGATTTGATCCCAACTCGAGGAAATAAAAAATTTATTTAAACTTATATTTTCATTTCTAGCCTCTGGTGTCGAGGCAAAACACGGCGTTGAGTTCCGCTAGTAAATATGCAACCAAAAAATATGGTTCCCTCTGCCTAGCCTGCTGTGTGCGGGATATGGTGTGAAGCTCATTTAATTATTTTATGAAAGATATTAAAGATACCACTATTTTCTTTGCTTTAGATGCTTACTAGTGACTTAAAAAGAAAAAAAGAATCCATCAATCCACAAATAAAAAGGCATATATATTAAATTGTTATTTTTTGTTCACCCATTGCGCGAGTGCCCATGACTTGTAATTTAAAATTTTTGAATAATCTCCATAGTCTGGTGGTACCTACATTGTATTATATTATTCTCATAGCTTTATTGTTTTATTTACAAAACTAAAAAAATTAAAGTAAGCGTTACGTACAGTGACCCTAGTGTGTAATATTATTGTTTTTTTTTTTACAAGCCACAGTGAATGTATGTAATTCAAATATCAAGGTCACAACACGTATACACGACGCTGACGCTGGAATAAAATGATTTATTTATATAATGTGATCGAGAAATATATTTTTATAAACATATGTATGTACCGTATAATTTGATGGATTACATAATTAAGAAAAAAATTTATACTCATTACATATTTCTTTATTTCTATCTCGCATTGTAAGCAAATAAGTATTTCTTATAATCTTATCTATTGACAAATCGCTTCATTTTTAGGGTTCCGTACCTAAAGATTCAAACGATAATCTATTACTAAACTCTGTTCTGTCAGGTGAGATTGTTTGCGGTTTTTATAAATAATTGTACGGAACCCGTCCCTGGACAAATCCCACTCACAATTAATCGGTTCTTTTATTTCCATTTTTAAGCCTATTAATGACAATACTCTTACTTTAAATCGAATACTTGATCTTTGTCTATTGATTAGAATATAATACAATAATTTTACTAAATCTGTTGTCTGTGCCGCAACATACATATTGTAACAATGAACTAAATACATAATTTAATCAAAACTAAACAAAAAAATGCTAAACCAAAACAGTACAAACTGAATAAAAAATAAAGCACAAACTGTTAAGCCATCGTTTTCTACAAGCCCGACAGTAACAAACCACAACTAATGTCGTTTAACGATGTCAACCCACAAAACTGAGACGCGAGTTCGAATTCGTGACCATTTTACTAATATACAACACAATTTTATAGTTACCTACATACCTACTATGGAGCTGGTCGACAGTTTAAACTCTCGTTGCTTCAAAGAGTGGGAGTTTAATATGGTTGTTGGCTGTTGATTAAGAAATAGGGTAGGCTATATAAATAGAAATAGGTTAGGCTATATAGGCTTTGCCCTTGTAGAGCGCAAGCACAGTTGGTACTGATAAAGAAAATTATAAAGTCACTATTTTGTTGTGTATTTTGTGTGTTTTGTGTATTTTGTCTGTATATGAGGTGTAGTTAAAAATCTTGTGTTTGTGTTAGTCACAGTTTAAAATTGTGCGGCTATGTTTGTTATCAATTAAATTAAATCCAAAGATATTGATTTTTTTTTTTATTCATAGATAATAGTTTAGTTTCATGCTGTATCCCGTACATAGCATGGTAGACAAAGGGATCCTAGAAAACTATACTCCATTCCCATTAAGACATTTCTGTTCCACTTTCCGCCAAATTGTCGAAACACAACGCCGTGCGCCACAACTGGCCTCCATATTACGCTATTTTGAAAATAACTCTCTTTTTGTGGCAATCGGGTAATAAGTAATACAATTATATAACTGAGTGTATATTACGCAACTGTAATTGTTAGTAAATGGTTATTATGATATTAAACGTAGACATGCCTGTGTAGTTTCAATAGAAATAACATAATTAATGCTCTTGATTGTTGCAATTACATCGAAATCTGTTAAGTTTTTCTTTTTACAGTAGATTAGTATATTTTTCTTAAAATTCAAACAGTCACTTAAACTGATTCAAAAAATATAAGTTATTTAACTTTTATATGATACGAATATAATGAGTTTAAAACCTGATTTAAATGCTATAGTTATCATTTGCAAGTATTTTTTTTTAGTATTATGGTAGGCAGAGGGAGCCTAGTGTTAAAACTCACCGCTCCCCTCTTTCTGTCAAATTCTGGAAGCATTGCATGTGACGGAACTCAAAGTCGCGCTTTGCCTCAACACGAGAGCGAAAAATGACTGTACAAAATCTTCATTTCCTAGAGTGGGAATCGAACCCACAACCAATCGTGTTTACAATCACACGCTTATATCCCTGCGCCACGACTGGCCTCAAAGTATTTTTATGCATATAAATATTACATAATAGTGCCTTATATTCGCTTATTGCAGCAAACTGACAAATAGATATATAATTGCATATAGATATATGTCAGAGAAGTATGTCGAGGCAGTGGAAGCGTTAATAGGAAAACAGCTTCGGCCGTCGCATTCTGTAATCATCATTAACACTGTAATCTTCGTCCTCACAAATGAACTCATTCTTAGAATTAGGATGGACAAGTACGGTCGACAAGTCGTAGTCGCCATGAAGTTAGCTGTAGATTGCAAAACTTTGATTTTAGGACTTTTTCTTAATTTTAATTATTTTCTTTCCGAGTGCACAATATATGCACAGAAAACTTAAGTTCAGGGTGGCCACGACTTATTGAACGTACTGTATCTTAGCTAGACATCAGTTGTTTCAAGCAAAATTAAACAATGCGTGTCTCTCATCATTTATTTATAAGAATAAATAAGGCGCTTCAAATGTATTGGTCGCGGAGTTTTGATATGATATTCAACCTTACAGGTTTATTATCTTTACATCTCTTGTATGTTATCCTCTCAGAATAAAAATATAGATTTTAATTTTCTTTTCATACGTTGCGTTACAGATCTTTCTACACCTAATAGATATATATTCTTCAACTCAAACCTATCAACTAATACT
Organism: Heliconius erato x Heliconius himera; assembly: GCA_013421005.1. NCBI lineage: Eukaryota > Metazoa > Arthropoda > Insecta > Lepidoptera > Nymphalidae > Heliconius > Heliconius erato x Heliconius himera. The sequence goes on along the minus strand of JAATLQ010038481.1, from coordinate 77,479 downwards.
TAGTTAGAAAACGTACAAAAATTTTAACGTAGCGGGACTCGAAGCCGCGGCTCTTGGAAACCGACCAGGTGCTGTGACCACTAATAAAATTTTTATATGCTTGTTACAACTTATTTATGTCCTTAGCATCTCTGTAAGATTTTTACAAATTTCTGCTTCCCAAAGATAATTACTAAGAATTATTGTCCGGCAAGAAAGAATGCTATTTATTAAATATTTTTAACATTTTTTTTAAATGCTATTCCACACTTAGGAAAGAAAAATACTTATTTAGAAAATGTATAAAAAAATTTTTATACGTTATAAAAAAAAATTATACGTTTTCCAAACTTTTTTTTTCTAAGTGGAGAATAACACTATCAACTAAGTTTATCAACTTTTATAAGTTGTACTTGTCGTTGACATAAATCCTGAAATTGGTACGGAACCCTCAACACGAGTTCGACTCGCACTTGACCGGTTTTTTGTAAGTATAGCATTTACTCTTATAATATTTGCAACCACAATTAATATTATTATATATTAGTAAACGCTAATTATAAATTCTCTCTTTCTTTTCTTTTTCTCTACACATAATATAACAATATACAAGACCAATAAGAACAACGTATGGGCGGCGACCATGACGCACTCCAGTCCAGTCTTCCTAGAACCTAGAACGATACAGCATACGGACCAGCAGTGAAAGGATTGAAAATTCAAATGTCACGACTTCATGAGTTGCAACGTGACAAATATTTCGTAAAGTATCGCACACGCCTCTTGGGCAACAGACACACGGTTTCATCACCTCTTTGTTTATACAATCGCTTTAATTTGTAAGAAAAAATCTTGAAAATCAAAATGTAAGTACTGTGTTTGTGTTGTGAATACTGAATGCTATAATATGTCACTGTCGGGGAAAGGCCTTCTTGCTGTGATTTGTGTTCGAGAACGATATTGTAATAATTATGTCTTCTGCATACATGTATATGCGGGGTTTGTATGTAATATATCTAAAATGTTGTGTTGAGGCCAGTCGTGGCGCAGGGGCACAAAGTGTGACTGTAAAATCGACTGGTTGTGGGTTCGATCCCCGCTCGAGGAAATTAAATATTTATTTACATTTATATTTTCATTTCTTCGCTCTGGCGTCGAGGCAAAGCGCGGCGTTGAGTTCCGTCACTCAACACGCAATGCCTCTAGAACTCGGCGGAAAATGGGGAACGGTGTGTCTTAACACTAGGTTCCCTATGCCTACCCTGTTGTGTGCGGGACACAGCGTGGTAAAGTGGTAAATAACTAAGCAATCAAAGGATCAGATCTTTTCTCCGTGAAAAAGAAGATTTTTGAACTTTCGCCGACAGAGGGACAAGATATTTAAATAATAAGTATTTATTAGAATTTTAGCTTTTAATGGTGGTGATAAATATCAATATAAGATGTTTTTTCATGAAAAAAAATATCACTTTACTTAAAGTATAGCGTTTTGGTTTACCATATATAAGGCATTTAAGTCTTCAGAATAGTTTGTTATATATGTAACTTACGAATATCATTATTTGTATTTCTATGAAATTATTAGTAAATAATTCAAATCTTTAAAATAATAATAAAAATCACAGTACGTATTTACGTACTGTGATTTTTTTTATTCGCGTGAATAGCGGGAATAAGACTGTCCCGATCTGTCTTACAAACTGCACACAAAATAAAAGTGACTCTACTACATGCTTTCCGCCTACTTTTAAATAAAAGAAAAAATATCATAAAAAGGTGATAATTAAAAAAACATACCTAAATAGTGTTCTAACAACAAAACAGATGTTTTAATAGCAACTATTCAATTTTAATTCTTTATTTTTTTTTAAACAATCGTTAAACGTACGTTTAAAAATAGGGCAAAGACAAACAAACGAAAGTGTAAAAGTAAACATTGATAGCACTACGTAAACAACCGGAAGAAAGAGTAGAACCTTATGAACTGGCCACAAGTGATGTTAATGACCGAACCGACGTAAACATCGCGTTAAAAAACGAAACTAAAATAGCTGTTTCAAAATAGATGATTTTATAAAACCAGAATGAAAGTCTGATATGAAATTGAGATACGTGTACGTGTCGTTTCATTCTATAGTACCAATTAAAAAAAACACTCCGTTCCCCACTTCATGCCGAATTTTGGAGGTGTTGATTGGCGGAACTCAACGCCGCCCTTTGCCTCGACACCAAAGTGAAGGAATGAAATATTAATTATTTCCGTTCTGTTCTGTTTCTTATTTTATGGCTTTTAGGCGTGCCAATTAATTATTTCATCGGAGTAACAATCGAACCCACTGACATCCGAGTTTACAGTCACACACTTATACGCCTGCGCCACTGGCCTCAAATACATTTAAGTTTGACGTTTTCATCGTTTTAATTTCGTATTTCGCCATAAAGGACTTTTAGATTTGCCCGTTCGTGCGTAGCTCATATAGCATATTCACATTTATAATGACTATATTACATAAATACAACATTTACATGTACCAATAATGTCGGATGTGTGTATATAATAGTGTAGTGAAATTACTTTTTTGCTCACATCAACGAGATTAATATGTTTTTTTGAGCAATATTTCTTAATGATGTGTCGAAAAGTCAAACTTATTACAGTTTCATGTTTCTAAATATTTCGTATTAGATATATTATTAATGTAGAGGCAACGAGAGGCAAAAAAGCAAATTATACTCTAAGTAAGTGAACATATATTTTTTGAAGTTATACAGGTACGTTTATACTGACAAAACTTATGTAAAAAGTGACGATGCCGTACTCCGACGACATTTAATATATTATAATTGAATTTAATATTAACTTGAGATATTTCCATTAATTATATTTTCTACTCAACAATGGGGGTTTTAAGTTTTTTTTACTTTAAGCTGTAAAGCTAGGCAGAGGGAACCTGGAACCTGGAACTTAGAGTAAGACATTTTCTTCTCCATAACACTTCTGTTTGCCACTTCTCACACTCATCACGCTTATAGTCACAGGCTTGTGCCCCTGCACAACAACAGCCTCAATTTTATAAAAATTTTTTGCAAATTTCGAAATTATCATTATCAACCAAACATAACCACAAAAAAGTACACTTATATTTCTAAAGCTAAACTAACTAACCTCTTAAGGAAATCTGTATATTCGGCCTGTCGTATCAGACCAGTCCTCATCATAATCGTCTGGAAGCATTGGCGTTCGATGGCCCACAGCCGGCAGTCGGTGGCTGCTTTGATGGTGGCGGTTCTCTTGCAGTTGTACAGGATGGCCAGCTCACCGAACACCTTGCCGGGAGCCATTGTGCTTAGGTACTTGTTCTCGCGTGACACTTCCACTCTTCCCTCTGTTAAAATATTAGAAAAAAAAATGATTTAGTGTTCTATTATTGTTTAACTAATAATCTTTAAAAAAAACCAGCTACACGCTGTAACCCGCACAGAACTGGGTAGGCAGAGGGAACTTAGTACTAAGACACTACGTTCCCCACTTTCTGCCGAATTTTGGAGGTATTGCGTGTTGAGTAGCGGGACTCAACGCCGTTCCTTGCCTTGACACCGGAGCGAAGAAATGGAAATGTAAATTTAAGTAAATATTTCACCTCCTCGAGTGGGGATCGAACCCACAATCGTCGCGTTACAGTCACATCCTTGTGCCCATGGGCACCACGGCCACATAATATTTTATTATTATTTTTTATTTTACTCTAATTTTAACAGGATATTGGGTTTAAAAATATATCAACGCAATAAATAACCAAAATATAATATAACGGAACTCATTTATTGATATACAACCATAAACGTATATTTTAATATAGACACAAGTCGTTTCTCATGACTGACTCATAACCAGTCTTGTTAGAAATCTTGACGGGATATTGCGAAGTTTTGCAATTTAAGCATAAAGAAAATAACTGAGATAATATGATCAAGCAGTAATTTATTCGCTAAGACCTATTTTTTATATTTTTTTTAATATATTCTTCTAAATAAAGAATTTGGTTTAAAGAAGGGATGTCTGCGTCTCATTTCCCACATAATCAAAGCCATTAAAAATATAATAATTTATAATGTTTGTGAACTTTATATTCTGTTTGTTTCTCCAAAAATAATAATAATTGAACAAACCAATATATAACTTATAAACATAAAATGTAAAGTTATAAAACGTAACCTTAAACTTTTATATAGTAGCATTCTTAATTTTATATACACGAGAGAAGTTAATTTTTATCTTTATTATAGACTAAATTGAAATCGTAGCAACAATCAATTCAAGGTAACGAGCGTGCGAATACATCAACAGCTTGAGTAGCACATTGTTCTTTGTTTCCATTCAGCCTAGATGAAATAGCTCAATAATTTATGTCTATAGCACAGATAAAACATTACATTTAGTTGTCTATTAGTAAGTGCCGTATATTATCATTTTTTCGAATAAAAAATATTGTAATACATTCTTTTTTTCCTTTATTTTTTACCAATAATAATTAAAATATTTCTTTTATTAAAGTTCAATATAAATAATAAATAACTATTACAGAAAAAAAAACATATTCAACAGCGTTTTAAATACAGATACAAAATGCAAAATGCTGCAGTAATTATTAACATTTTATAATCTGTAATATGTTAATTTAATGACAGCATCTACTCGTATATTATCTATAATTTTTTTTTCGAATATATAATGAATATCTGTATAAATACTATCTAACATGATACATAATGTGATCGAGTCGAGCGACGGCAAGTTATTAGCTTTGCAAATGAAAGTGTTTCAAGGTGACTCGCATAATACGGGTTGAAAGTTCAAAAACACCGTTCAAAGAACGTACATTCAGCTTTTCTTATTGTTTAAAATTACCTTTAGTCATTATAATGCGTAATATTCATTATAATTATTTATATTATGATTCTAAATGATTACAAACAAGACTATTCTTATTAAAAAAACAACAAAGGAATGTTTGTTTGTGATCTCTATTGTGGGATAATTTAGGCGTGAAGTCATCATCTGAATGAGTTATTTAAAGCTAGATCATTTTTTTTTCAGCTTCACGCTGTATCTCGCATATAGCAGTGTTAAGACACTTTGTTCCTTACTTTATGCCAAATTTTTTATTTTTATTTTTTGTAACCTAGTGTTAAGACACTTTGTTACCTACTTTATAAAAAAAATCCAGGCATTGCGCTTTGAGTAGTACCAAAGCGAAGGAAGGGAAATATTAAAGAGGGAATCGAACACATAACCGTCGTGTTACAATCACACCCGTGTGTCCCTGTGCCACGACGGCCTCCAGACGGATTTTTTTATTATTTAACACATAGCGTAGCTAATGTTCAATAACATCTTTTACAGTTTACTTATTTAAAAATCAAAACTAAATCAGCTTCAAGCTGTATCCCGCACACAGCAGGGTAGGTAGAGGACACCTAATGTTAAGACACTCCGTTCCCCACTTTCTGCCGAATTCTGGAGGAATTGCGTGTTGAGTGGCAGAACTCAACGCCGCGCTTTACCTCGACACCAGAGCGAAGAAATGGACATATAAATTTAAGTAAATATTACAATTTACCTATCTGACTCACCTAAATATTTGGTAAACATAATGTTCAAACAAAAGAAGATATACAACACGGAGATTCTATAACAATATGATATGTAACATGTTCTTATTTAATTAACCTGTTATTTGCATTATAATAAATATTATGTTATCATTATATGTCATAATATTTAATTATGACATTAGCACCTACATTGTAAATAAACGAATTAGTTATTTTTATGACAATATTATGATACATTTTTTTAGCTTCATGCTGTCTCCCGTACATAGGATTGTAGGCAGAGGGAACGTGGGAACCTAGTGTTAAAACACACCGTTCCTATTGAGACACTGCCGTTCCCCACTCTCCACTGAATTCGTATTGAGTGGCGAAATTCAACGTCGCCTTTTGCCTCGACACCAGAGCGAAGAAATAAAAATATTTAATTTCCTCGAGTGGGAGTCGAATCCATAATGTATCGCGCTTACAGTCACTGGCTAGTGGCCCTGCGCAACGACTTGCCTCATGATACATATAATACGAATATAAGACCTTTAAACATAATATATAATTTAAATTTATATACTTAGTGGCATTACTCTATTCTCTACGTTTGACCTTTCTTAAGCATTCTATTAAATAAATACAAAACCATAACGTGTAGTCAAAACTTGTCAACCACTAACGTTACATGTACATATTGTCAAAAGTGAAACTCGAATATTTAAATAGTTTAAAAAGTGAAATTTGTCAGTTTTATGAGTAATTTTAGTGTAAGGTGCAAACATACAGATTTTATTACACTATATATACAAATTTTGAACATATACGATATGCAACAGTTAGCTATTCTCAGTTATCTCTGTCGCGTACATCGATCAACATGTCATAGTCAATCTACATATTTGTTACTAAGTCATATGATACACTCGATAAGTATAGCACCGTCAGATGAAAGCGTGCTATCTTATAAATTTTATTTTATCTTTATCAGCTTCACGCTGTATCCCGCCTACAGCAGGTAAGGCAGAGGAAACCTAATGTTAAGACACTCCGTTCACCACTTTCTGCCGACTTTGGAGGCATTGCGTGTTGAGTGGCAGAACTTAATGTCACGCTTAGCCTCGACACGAGAGTAATGAAATCGAAATATAAAATTAAGTAAATATTTCATCTCCTCGAGTGGGGATCGTACCCACAACCAATCGGTTTACAGTACTAATATTAATAGATATGTATTTTATTTACCTGATTCCATCTTTTTGTTGTCATTATGCTCGAATGAATCGTTATTTTCTAATCGAGTCACATCGAGTAATATTCCAGCATCCAAAGAAGATTCGGTTGCATTGCTATCTCGCTGGCAAAGGTTCCCTGTCCTTCGTTTTCGCGTTCCATAAGTATGGACAGGAACTATTAATTTCGGTCGAGGAATTGAAAAATCAGAATCCGAACCACTAGACGAACTTTTAGCACTACGCGAGTATACACCATTGTTATTCACTACACGTTCTTCACTAATACGGTCTCTAGGCGCATTAAACGATAATATATCGTTGTATCTATCGTAACGATCTTCACTTTTCACTCTCACTGTGTTGTATAACTTCCCGTATTTATCAGGTTTTATTTGTCTAGCACCATTTGTAGTCCGATAATCACTTTCGTTCCCTAAATCGATTGACTGGTACCCGTTCCCCCTTGCAGGAACTGGGAGAGGGTGGCTTCCTCGAAACATTCCTCCTTGCATTAAGGTCAGCTGTTCACTTGGAGAGAGATTTCTTTTTGGTTGTGTAACTGTGACACCGCTGTACGCATTACTATCGTGGTCTGTTGTATCAAGATAAGCGCGTAATGGTGCCCTTCCTTCACTTTTTACTCTCAAAGATTTTGACCGAAAACTAGGTTTAACGCTGTCTGCACGTCCGTTCCGCTCATTGTCAGGTTGCGTTGTGTGTTGAGGAAGTTGCTCGCATGTAGATAACGACTCATTAATAGGATGCATACATAAACCTAAATCTTCCGCCTCACTATCCATGTCGAGGTTTTTATTTCCCGATCTAGATTTAATACGAGTTAAATCTAATGTTGCCATCGAATTTATTATTTGGTACATTGTGTCATTGCCATATCCACGAACGGTTCCATTAGATTTTATATTACCGTTGAGAATTTGTCTATCTTTTTTTGGGTCTTTCTGCATTTGTTTTATCTTATCACTATCTGTGTCGTTATTTTGCTGACTGACTCTTGCATAATAATCGTAGTATGATTCAGAGGACGGGTCAGGCGGCACTGGCCCTGGGTCAGGAAGAGGATAATAGTTCTTTTTTGAATCAACTTTTCTTTGGCGATGTGCATATTTTAATGAATCTTTTCTTTGTGGAGGAATAGGCGCTTGACGGTCGTTAGAACCATTAGAACCAAAGGCTTCAATGTCCCATTCTGTAAAATTTCTTCTCTTCACTCTCCGCAACGTGGATGGTTTATAACCGTTAGGCATATCTTTAAAACTATAGCTGTGTTTTAGTTTATTTTGCGATAAAAAGTTGTGGTTAGATCTTGCCTTTTCTTCAATATCTTGTTGATATTTGGCCAACTGGGAAATATTGTCATTTCCAGCATTGTAATTATAATTATAACTTTGGCTTGATTGTAAAAAGGTATTGTTATTTTCTTCTTTCTCAACACTACGTCCCACATCACGGCAAGATTTGCTTCGAGATATAGAATTAAATTTGGAGTTTCTTGATTGTTCATCATCGTCTTTATAACTATTTAAATTGTTCGCCCCAACCCAGTTGGCGGCATAAACTAAGTCCATAGTTCTGTCATTGATAGAAAGCCACGGGTCCTCCATGACCGCTTTTCCTGGGTAATGTTTTATTTTCATAATGTTTCCAAATCCACTGATATATTTATTTTGTCCTTTTGTAAATAATCACAAGTAATATAACACATTTTTACAATATTTGGATTCATATTCTTCTTTGAAATTTATATTTTCATAAAAAAGTATTTTCCATTTTTTCCTATGAAAATTTTATATTTTTTATTTATTTGTATACTTTATGCAACAACAACATTCGTTATTAAAATAAATTACAGTTTTACTTCTTCCGCGACCAATTAAATATAATTAAGAAGTAAGTGTACAAAGATATTTATTGATTTTTAAATTAATTAATATGTTCATAGAGTAAGTTCCGGGATATAAAACTTAAGGCACTATAGGTTGATCGTAGATATTGGTTCACGAATGACATAATATATTGTGACTCATAAGGTCATAAGAAACTTGTGAATCACACCCACGATATGGTATATAAAACAAATGACAAGCTTTAGCCTACAGTATGGGAAGTATAAATATAAAATAAATCAGTTTCACGCTGTATCCTGCACACAGTAGGGTAGGCAGGGGGAACCTAATGTTAAAACACTCCGTTGCCCTCTTTCCGCCGAATTTTGGAGGCATTGCGTGTTAAGTTTGCGGAACTCAACGCCGCGCTTTGCCCCAACACCAGAGCGAAGAAATGAAAATATAAATGTTAAATTATTATTTCATTTCCTCGAGTGGGGATCGAACCCGCAACCAATTGATTTTACAGTCACACTTTGTGCCCCTGCGCCACGACTGGCCTCATATAGTTTCAGTATAGTTATGATACTTAATAAACTCCTTGCTTGGATATGTTGCTAGCTATTATTATTAATAAATAATTGAATAACTGATAGACTGGTTAACTTTTATTTGATATCAGCCTTGAAACCAAGCCTTTCCTGACATTTTAATAATTATGACTGGAATATTTTATTTCAATCGAATGCATATTCAATTAATCGATTTATTAATTATACATTTATTTATTAATAATGGGTATGGCTACGTAGTTGTTTTACATTCTAATTTAGTAAGTGATATTATGTATTCAGGTAACACTAAGTAAGACAACATTAAATTTACAGTTTAGTGTTTAGACACTCCCATCTCCACGCATTGCTCAATTTTTGAGGCACTGCGTGTAGAATGGAACGATGTACTTTGTCTCCCTGAAAAATCTAGAATAATATTTTTTCCGAATTAGCACCGAACTTATAACCGTCGCGTTTACAGTCAGACGCTGAACCCCTGGGCCACGACAGCCTCAATATCCGTTTAATATTATACATTTTTTGGAAGACAGTGGGAATCTGGTAAATTGGTAGTGCTAAAACACTCCGTTCCCATTAAGCTTACTACTACTATACTTTCAGCGTTTCCCATTTGCCGAATTCTCAAGGCATTTCTAGAGGCACGAAACGAGAAATATTAAATAATTCACTCCCCTGAGCGGGCATCGAAGCCACATCCGTCACGTTTACAGAAATATATATATATATATATATATATATATATATATATATATATATATATACATATTCTAAATTTCACTAGCTATAATATTATAACTTATAACACATACGTCACGGACAGTAAGCACGAATTGCACAAACCACCAGTCCATGAGGAAACAACTGGGGCTCAAGAGTCCATCAATGCAAACTGTTACGTTACGCAATAATTAGATAATGGAACGTAGCTACTTATTCGGTACACAGAAGCCGGTTTTTGGAACGGTTATTTTTATTACTACACTTTCACTGTTATTTTGGCGTTAGTGATGTGTTTTGATTGATTTTTGTTTTTTTTTCAACTTCACGCTGTATCTCGCATGTAGTAGGATAGGTAAAGAGAACCTAGTGTTAAGACACTCCTTAACACTAGGTTCCCTTTACCTATCTTCCAAAGAATTCTGGAAATACTGTGTGTTGAGTGGCGAACCTCAACGCCTCTTTTTGTCTCGATGCCGAAGTGAAAAAAATAAAATATTAAATATTCCATTAACTCAAGTCGGGATCGCACCCGCAACCTATTGAGGCTACATTTACACGCTTATACGCCCGCGCCACGACTGGCATATTTAATATATTTTTTTAAATATCTACTAAGACCCATTTGTGATTAAAGCTATTTAAACTTCTTATTTCAAGGAAAATTACAAGTATTTCTTTATTTAATTATATTACGCGGATATTGCTGAGGTTGCTTTTTAGTTTTAAAATAACTTTTTAGTAATAATAAAGTTATATTTTTTATCGTTGTCAAACTGCTTTATCTATATTTTATAATAGTTACCATTGTATTAAGAACCTACAAATTTTATTAAAATATTAAAATCTTATAAAAAATTCACTACAAAAGTACTATTATATTATACTATTACAATAATCTTATAAAAGTTTTACTACAAAAGTAAATAATTTTATTATAAAAATAATAAAGTAAACCACTCTCGATGGCCACAGTCGTGGAACGCTCTATGAATCGTGATTGCGTAAAAGAAGCATCGCTTCTTGATATAAGGGCGTCTGGTTTTAAGAAGTCATGTTTATTTCCTAAGTGGGTTAACAGCTAACATGTTTTCGTAAAAAAATAAATATCAGCTTTAGCAGGGTAGCCAGAGGGAATCTAGTGGTAGGACACAACGTTCCCCACGTTCCGCCGAATTTTAGAGGCATCGAGTCGCAGAACTCAAAGCCGCGTTTTGTCTTGTTACCAGAGCAAAGAAATAAAAATATTAATAAATAATAATTCATTTCTCGAGTGGAAATCGAACCTATAATCGTCGCGTTTGCAGTCACATGCCTGTGCCTACGCTTCAATGGCCTCCGACGGTATAAAAGAATAAATGCTAAAATTAATATTTTAATATATTTAATAGCTAAATGTTTCTAAATTATTTTTTTATTATAGGATAATTGTAACAATTATTAACGTATAATAGAAAAGTCTATAATTTATCGACGCTATTATAGCGAATAGAGACGCGCTTGGCTGAACGTGATGGTGCCATTTTATCGCATACTTTGTTGAAGAAAGAATATAGAGCTAAGACGTAATATTTAAATAATATATTTGATTAGACAGGAAGTAAAAAAATATTATTAAAAACAAAAAAACCGTCTGAATAACCGTCTGAAGAAAAAAAAAACAAACTCAATAGTGCATTAGGATTAATAGTCGCTGCTAAGAGGAATCTAACGATATCTCAAAGATGTAAATCTGTTCAGAGGTTCTTGAGATATGAGGTAATAAAAAATATTACATACATACAGGCAAAATACGCGCGAAAAACATAGCCCAGTCAGGTAAAGACGGAGTGACTTGGCAATAAGACAATCTTACTGGTTTGGCATAGATAAATAAATTGTATTAAAAATATAATATATATTTATATAAACATTTTAAATACACCTATTTTTTCATTCAATATGTTTTTAGTTCAAAGGCTATTTTAATTTTATTAATTAACAAAAACAAAGACCGTTCTAGTAAATAAATCATCTAAGCGTACATATCACGAGATCCTCTAAATAATTGAGGCCAGTCGTGACGCAATGGCACATACGTGTGTTTCTAAACGCGACATGTTGTGGGTTCGATTTCCACTCGAGGAAAAGAAAAAGGAATGAAATGTTCAATATAATCATTACTTTGCCCTGGTGACGAGGCAAAGCGCGATGTTGAGTTACACCATTCAACACGCAATACCTCCAGAATTCCGCGAAAAAAGGCCTCCCTCTGCCTATCCCGCTACATGCGGGATACAGCGTGAAGCTTCAAACCCAAACCCTCCAAATTATCGTGTAACCCTATTATTGTTATCCGTTCTACGATGTGAATAGCATGTATCGCAAATTAAAATTTAATTACTGAACGCATGATCGAATTACTAGAAACCGATTTCTAGACTGATAAAGTTGAAACCAGTTCATCGGTCCACATATCCATTGGACTGGCCATCGATATCTGAGAAACTAGGAACTTGAGAAATCTATGCCTATCTATCTATATTATCATTTTTTTTATACCTGGCAACATTTGTATGCGCTAGAAATCTAGCATCGCTTAGCTGGAAAGCTAGGACATGTAAAAAAGGAATACTTTAAATGTTTAAATATATATATTATAAGAAATAATTAATGAGGCCTGTCGTGGGGTCGTGACTGTAAACGGGTTAGGTTGTGAGTTCGATTCCCATTCGCGAAATTAAATATTACATATTGTCATTTTCTTTGCGATGGTGTCGAGGCAAAGCGCGGCGTTGAATTCCGACACTTAACTCGCAATGCCTCCAAAATTCGGTTGAAAATGGGAAACGGAGTATTTAACAGTAGGTTCCCTCTGCCTCCCCTACTGTATGCGGGATACAGCGTGACCCAAAAAAAACAATTAATGAAGGGAATACATTATAAGGTGCAGTGAATAGCTATAGTAGAGAATACTTTTTAGCTTTAAGCCCACTATTGTGCAAATATTTGTAAGAATTATGTACTATTACGTACTATTTAAAAATATTGAATATAATATATAGGTATTATTCGGTTGTGCATTGATATCTAGAATCAGAATTTGGAATATATTCAAGTAAATTACAAAATGATTTTTTCTTATAAAAAAATCTACGTAACAAGGAAAAAACAATTGAAATAACAAAATGGATATATCTGCTTAACAATAATTATATTTTTTTACATTTAATCAAATATATATTCATTTGTTAAGAATATCTTAATAAAATATTAAAATTTATACTGATAAAATAAAGAAGTTCAAACAATAAACAATACCACGCCGGCAAAGCGTGTCAAATGTCAATATGAAATACATTTAAAATCAAGATTAATAATCAGCTTCACGCTGTATCCCGCACACGGCAGAGTAGGCAGAGGGAACCTAGTGTAAGACACTCCGTTCCCCCCCTTTCCGCCGAATTTTGGAGGCATTGCGTTTCGAGCGGCGGAACTCAAGGCCGCTCTTTGCCACGACACCAGAGCGAGGAAATGGAAATATAATTTTAAATAAATATTTAATTTCCTCGAGTGGGGATCGAACCCACAACCGTCGCGTTACAGTCACACTCTCGTGCCCCTGCGCCACGACGGCCTTATTAAATTAAGAGAAATAATAAAATATTTGTATAAAATATATTTGTATCCGACATAGAAGGCTAGGTAGCCTGTTATACTCCGTTCTTCATTTTCTGATCATTTTTGGACAAGTTTAGTGGCGGAATTCAACGCCGCGCTTTGTGTTTTCATCAGGGTAAAAAAATAAATAATAATTCGTTTTTCCGAATGCGAATCGAACCCGCAACCATCTCTTTTACAGCCCACGTGCCTTTACGCCACGACGAACTCTAACACCAGTTTACGATTAGACATTTACAAATTTACACGACTCTATCACTATTAATGAATGAAGGTAAAATAAAAAAAACAAGACAATGCATTACATTCATACATAAATAAATATATAACGAATAATATTTGTAAGAAGAACAATAAGAAATATGAACAAGACTTTTTTTCTCAAATTAAAAATTAAATTTGCATACAATATAACAAACTTTTACATCGCAAAAGGCTCGATTATTAAGTAATTAGATATATCTAAGCAAATGTAATTCAGTTATTTCTCTCAAAGCGTTAGTTTCTTCACAAAAGTTGAAGTCTTTAATAGGTTAATTGGACACGCGTGTGTCTAAATCAGTTTTTATTGCAATTATAAAAAAAAATTGCGAGAAGTTATATTTTTCTTGTTATTTACTAATAATCAGCTTCACGCGGTATCCTGCACACAGCAGGGTAGGCAGAGGGAACCTAATGTTAAGACACTCCGTTCCCCACTTTCTGCCGAATTTTGGAGGCATTGCGTGTTGAGTGGCAGAACTCAGCTCGCTTAGCCTCGACACCAGAGCGAAGAAATGGAGATATAAATTTAAATAAATATTTCATCTCCTCGAGTGGGGATCGAACCCACAATCAGTCGGTTTTACAGTCACACTTTGTGCCACTGCGCCACGACTGGCTACTTGTTATTTACTATGAAATATAAAATGTTTAATAATATGTTATCAAATTGGATGTATTTGAAAAAACGTTTAATGCATAATTTAATAAATATTTTTATTTATGATTTGTTTATATCTACAGAATATATTACTGTGTTGCAATTTATGTGGGTTTTTACATAATTTTACCATTATAATACTATGTGCGTTGTCATTTGAAATAGTTAGTTAATATTCTCTATAAATATTAGTTAGAATTTGAGAACCAGAAACATTTTTTTTTATCTAATATAGCCTGCTCTTGTAACTTCTTTTAAGTTTTTATCACTTGTCTCGATTAAAAGTAAGTTATATCATATATTTTATATCTATATAATATTAATTTTACGTTAAATATCAATAAATGCTCACGTCTCGAAAAATATCAATATCCAATTTCGATATAGCACGTAGGTTAAGACGTGATGATTTTTCTTTGAGCAAACTAAGGCAGGCTAGCGAGATAATACTCGAACTGAGACAAATAACTCACTCAGTCTTCATGTATCTACAGTACGGTCAACAAGTCGTGGCCGCCATAAAGTTATCTATAGATGGCTGAGCAGATTAGATTTTAGAATATTTTTTTAGCGTGAGGTAAATTTGGGTAGGCAAAGGTAATATATTGTTAAGGCACTCCGTTACCCATTTTCTACTGAGTTCTGGAGGCATTATGTATAGAGCGACGAAACTCAACGTTGCCAGCTGCCTCGATACCAGAGTGAAGAAAAATGAATAATTAAATATTTAATTTCTTCGAGTGTAATATCGAACCCACAACCCGTCGAGATTACAGTCACACTTTGCGGCACAGTTACACCACGACTGGTGTCTTACTTTTGATTGATTTCTTCCCGTGAAGAATAAACAAATGTCTAGAAAACTTAACTTCAGGGCAGCCACAACTTGTTGACCGTACTGTACCTACACTTAACTGTTTAAGTAGTAGACAATAGAGTTCCTTTCATTTCATATTGCATTCATATTCGAAGTCATGACTTGAATTTTTACGAGGCCATTATCAAAGAGCTTTATGCCCGTAAATTTTACATATCCCTATACTATAATATAACTGTAAGTAAATATTTATTGTTTACGTTTATAATTGTTTTTTTTTAATAACTCTTGATTTACAGAAAAAAAATACTATTAAAAAAAAAATATCTGTTTTCATTATATTAAAATATAAAATAAATTATATGTGATATATATTTTGCACTGATCACTAATATTATGACGAAAACACCGTAAAAAAATGTAATTTACATAAACTTTCTATGGTGTCGTGACTGTCTGACAGAACACACACTATTATTATAAGATAACATCGACACTATAGACGTATTGGACCAGTAAATCACGATCATAATACGGCTCAATTGATAAAATCAATGATAAAAAAATGAATAGAAAGAGTTATGATTGATGTATTGTACGTGGGGAACGGAGTGTCTTAACACTACGTTCCCTCTTCTTATCCTGCTGCGTGCGGGATACAGCGTGAATCTGATTTCATTATTTTTTATTATGTATTATAGTACGTTAGTAACTTGAAGAAATTCATGTATCAGTGGCCTATTAAATGTACGAAGCGTAACGTAATAAATTAATTTAAACTAGTTTCTTTTATTGAATATGTCAAACATTGCAAGTTAACTAATGTATAAGGCATGTAGAAAGAAAACAAATAAAAAAACTAATTTAGTCATTATTTAGCCTTTAGTACAGTATATATTTAAAATTTCAAATATATAAAAACAAATAGATGGAATGGAAAAAAAGGTACGGACCATATTGTTTAAAAAAAATCAGAATCAGCTTCACGCTGAACCTAGTGTTTAGCACTTTCTGCCGAATGCTAGAGGCATTGCGTGTTGAGTGACGGAACTCAACGCCGCGCTTAACCTCGACACCAAAGCGAAGAAATGGAAATATAAAATTAAGTAAATATTTCATCTCCTCGTGCCGCTGCGCCACGAATGGCCACTGGATATTATAAACATAATATCTTAAACTATAATATATTTTAAAAAATCAAATCAATTGTGGCCAATGTGTGTTTGTTGTTAATTAAAAGTTATTGTATTTGGATGGTTCAAAATAAACTTATGTAATTTATGCTAAACTGAAACGTAGACGTAGAAAGCTTCGCCTCTCATACATTAATATGCTAAAATCTTCACCGTGAAGACAGCGCTCCAAAATACTTTCACGGCATTCGGGTAGTGCACGCAAACATGACTTGACTCGACTTGCAATATTCACATACTCTCAACGAGATAAGAATAATTTAAAAAGTTACTTTTTTTTTTAACAACTGCTAAAACGCGGGTATTTCATAAATAATAATAGCCTAATAAGTAAACATCACTTAAGATTTGACGACTAATAAAATATTGTTGTGGCATAAAGCGGATGTATGGCTATACGAGCTTTTCATCACGATACACTTAAAAATATCCTTCGAAATTTTTGTTGACAGCTGCGATTTGCGCGAAAATATCACCTTGACACTTCACTGAATGGCCTAAAACTTTACCATTACGTCACAAAACTATGAATTTACAACAAAAACTTGAAACACAGTCATTTTGTTGTTAAATTGGCGTGATTTTAATTTTTTATCGTAAAATAGAACACGAACAACCGATCACGGCGACGTCGCCCCGCTTACTAACACTGTCTCGAATCTTGATCGACTCCTGCGCATGTGTCGTTAGTGTGCGAGCGAGACGGATATACTGAGGCAACAGTCATACCTGAATTTGAGCTTTGAACTTAACAATGGACAGGGTGGCTGTTTGTAAATTATGCATATTATAATAATAATTTATAGATATAGATTTTTTATTATTATGCCAGCTTGTATAACATGCCATAAAAATAGCTTTATAATAGTTAAATTAAACCAAAACAAATTACATCAGCTTCACGCTGTATCCCGTACACAGCAGGGTAGGCAAAGGGAACCTAGTGATAAGACACTCCGTTCCCCCACTTTCCGCCGAGTTCTGGAGGAATTGCGTGTTGAGTGGCGGAACTCAACGCCGCGCCTAGGACACCAGAGCGAAGAAATGAAAATATAAATGTAAATAAATATTTAATTTCCTCGAGTGGGGATCGAACTAACAACCAGACGATTTTACAGTGCCCTGCGCCACGACTGGCTTCTTTTTTAATAGTAAATATTTATAATCATAATTTTCTTAATAATCTCTCTAATAATATCTTGTATCATGCGGTGTATGTCGATGAAATACCGTAAATTTTTTTGTAAGATTATATCATACGTGCATATTTTATTTCTTTTTTTAGCTTAACCCCGTATATCCGCTTTCAGATGAATTCTGAAGGCACTACGTGTTGAGTCACGAAACTCAACGCCGCGCTTTGTCTCGTTACAAGAGCGAGGATATGAAAATATTAAATATTTCATTTCCTAGAGTTGGAATCGAACCCACAACCTGCCGCGTTTAAAGTCACACGCTTGTCCTTGCGCCACGACGGGCCTCATGTGCATACATTTTATATTCAAAATTTTTTTATAAGAGACTCTTAACACACTTTCCATACAACTGACATAATTATTTCAATATATTTTGAAAAAATATTTTAATTTATATTATTTATTCTTGTTTATATTTTAAAACATTTATTGGAGTCATTTATAACTAATTATATTACCACTATTATAAATACACTTAGCTCGTGGTCAGATAAGAGTGTAAAGTAATGAAAACATCCATTTACTATCACCAATTAAGAACAACTTAATAAAGTAATAGTTGTTTCACCAGTAATAAAATTTTGAATGTTGTTTCAAAATTTATAAGTTTTTTTCGAAATTTAAGAATACTTATAAGATATATCTCCTTGGATTTCAAAAGATTGGAATATCCTTAATTTTATAAATTAATTTTATATTAGTGTATTTATATCGATTTCGCTGCTTTAAATGTACTTAAAAATATAATAAAATAAATAAATTGAGGCCAGTCGTGGCGCAGGGGCACAAAGTGTGACTGTACTAAAGTGTGACCAAAACCGACTGGTTATGGGTTCGATCCCACTCGAGGAGATGAAATATTTACTTAAATTTATATTTCCATTTCTTCGCTCTGGTGTAGAGGACAAGCACGGCGTTGAGTTCTGCCACTCAGCAAATTTCGACAGAAAATGGAGAACGGAGTGTTTTAACACTAGGTTCCCTCTGCCTGGGTAGGCAGAGGGAACCTAGTGTTAAAACACTCCGTTGCAGTGTACTTAAAAATAACAACGAATAATTCAATCAACGTTGGCCTTCATTCATTACTAATTAAATCAACTGTACTTCGTATGAATCAAAATAATATAGTTAATTTATAAATAAGAATATAGAATAGGCTTATAGAAAGTAAAAATTGACATATCCAAAGCATATAAATTGAGATTTAATTTAAATATCACCTTTTACGGTGTCACGATCTTAGTTGCGCAAGCTACAGTATAATCTGGATAATAGTAGAAACGGAATCGAAAGTATAGAATGAAAATTAAACATACAGAATG
This sequence comes from Heliconius erato x Heliconius himera, assembly GCA_013421005.1. Classification (NCBI taxonomy): domain Eukaryota; kingdom Metazoa; phylum Arthropoda; class Insecta; order Lepidoptera; family Nymphalidae; genus Heliconius; species Heliconius erato x Heliconius himera. The sequence goes on along the minus strand of JAATLQ010038481.1, from coordinate 58,421 downwards.
TGGTATACCTATGAAGAAAAATAATAAGCGTATGGTAAAAATGTATATATTTTTTTAATGGAAAAGGACAAGGCAAACGAGGGTTCGCGTCACCTGATGCTAAGTGATTACCGCCGCCCACGACCCCGTGCAAAACCAGAGGAGCTACAGACGCGCTGCCGGCCTTTAAGGTGGAGATAGACGCGGTTTTTGAAGGTACCCATGTCATATCGACCTGGAAACACTGCCGCGGGTAGGCCACTCCACAGTTCCGTGGTGTGTGGAAGAAAGTTCCTACGAAACCGCACAGTAGTGGATTGCCACGTATCCAGGTGGTGTGGATGATATTTTAGCTTGTGACGTACTGTGCGGTTAGAAAATTCGGCGGCAGGTGACAGATCAAACAGTTCTTCAGAACACTTCTCATGATAAATACGGTAGAGAACGCAAAAACAATTCTTTTTCTTGACCGGAAATTAAGGATGCGAACGCGAACTTACTGTTTAAAGAACATATTCGTTAGATTTAGACCTAGAATAGTTGGTTATTGAACTACTAAAACATAAACTTGGACCTTATCTGACTTTTTAGGACCGTTACCATAAAATTGACGTACAATCTCCAAATAAATGATTCAAATATTATAGGTTTTATTGGCTGTAAGGATTTTGATAATACTCTGGTGCTGTGGTATTTTACAAAAGAGCTGAAAACAGTCCAGCCAATATTGGGTCGTATTACCTTAATAATAAGATAAAGTGAAGGCAAAATAATATTTTGCTTCAATCCTAACTAATTAAATAACATTTGAATGTAATGATAGGTTATTAAATTAGTTAGGATTGAACAAGGAATATAAGGTAGTGCTGAGTGAAGTAGAGAAAGAAATATACTTATTTGTTGAAAAAGATGGTTTCATATATTTATATAAAAAATAATTTATTTAATAACTGTTGTCTCTGTACAATCGATATCGATGGTATCAAGTTTAGAGTTATTTTTATATGCGTTCTGATATGATGATATGTTCTTATATTACTTTTTCGAAGTAGGCACAAGCTGCAATACCTACAGCAATATTAAAGATACCAATTAGATATTCTTGCGAATTCAAATTTAACAAAAACAATTTATAATAAGTTTTTTGAACAGTTTCACGCTGTATCCCACACATCAGAGTAGACAGGCGGAACATAGTGTTAAGACACTCCGTTGCACACTTTCCGCCGAACTTTTCGTGGCATTGCTTGTTGAGTGCCGGAACTCAACGCTGGGCTTTTGTTTTGTGAAGAAATGAAAATATTAATAAATAATAATTCATTCCCTCGAATGGAGATCGAACCCACAACTATCGCGTTATAAGCACACTCTTGTGCCCATGGGCCACGACGGCCTCTATAATAAGTATTAAAAGTGAAAATGGAGTATTATAAACGACTATTTGATGCAATATTGACGGTCTTATACCTGCTTATACGGAAGTTGTAATGTTCCATAATATGTATTAGTACTTTATAAAACGTTGTTTCGTACATTATGTTTTATACAACATATTATATTATAGTATACACTTTATTTTCTACTTACGTAAAGCAAATCAATCTAAAAGCACGTAAGAAGTTAACTTGATAAAGAACTAAAAAAACTAAAAAAGTTCAGAAAAAATTAAAAAACACTATTTGTAATTATAAAACTTAAAAAGAAATACGTCTCTTTTTAACATAAAAGGTGGTCTAAAGTATGAACTTAGCGAATAACTATCACCCATTTAGGTACCTCTGTACCTTGTTTTTTGTAAACGAACTTAATTTTATAATATTCAGTAATTTTATATAATCATTTTGAATATTCAACGATTTTATATATTTTAACTTTTATAATCTTTAATATTATAACTTTTATCTTTAAAATTATAACTTTCATAATACACCCAGATGAATTATGGCTTTTGTACCACTTTTTAAACCTTATAATTTTAAAAACAAAATCAAATCGGTGTCATTAATTAGGCGTGGAAAAGTAAAAGAGATTGTCTCTGTCGATTTGCTGACGCTATTATTAGGAACTTTTATGTTATAATCTCCACTTTCTTTCTTTCATCTCCACTCCTTTCCTTGAGGTAGTCAAAAATAGCACAGTTTTCAACTTTTCACGCATATTTTTAATACAGGGTGTTTACATAGAGGTAACAATTTCTTCAATCTGGATTTGACCTAGAATACACTAACTTTGTATGTAAAATCGATCCTTTTGTTTCGATTACTTAGTGATAGGAAAGCGTAGGTTTTGTTAGAAGCTGAAGATCGAGCACAGTGACTTCCATTGGAGAGACTTATGTCTAGCAGTGGACGAGGACAGGCTGATGATGATTATGATGATGAAGCAAGCGGCTTAATCATCATCATCATCAGCATCGTCATAGTTGTTATTGTTAAGTTGAAACAAAAAAAATATAATAACATAAATATATATTCTAAGATTATAGATCATTAAGATCACGTAATAGTAAAAATCATATTATAAGACATGAAAGTTCAAGTAAAAGTTGTAATGGTAATCAAGAAGCTCCATTCGGATTTCATTTGCGATGCAAATCCGACCGCGGTCAAGGCTGGGATCTTCTGGTTTCACTTTCACAAATCACGGCTGATTTTTAATCTCGACTAAAATGTTAAATCCAACTACTACGCTACATTTTTGTATCTTCTTAATTATATGAGGTATATGTGTGACTGTAATGCGACGGTTGAGGGATCGATTTCCACTCGGGGAATGATTTTTGAATATTTTTAATTGTTTGCTCTGGTATAAAGTCAAATGCGCGGCGTTGAGTTTCGCCACTCAACATGCAATGTCTCGAAAATTCGACAAATAGTAAGGAACGGAGTGTCTTAACACTAGATTCTCTCTGCCTACCAGGTGAAGGTGAAAAAATAATATAACAATAGAAAAATTATATCCACATTATGCTTAATATCTCATCATCTCAAAAATTTATTAGTAAATTACGGAACAATAACAATATTTTTTGGTATTGTAGTTGGATATAAACGTATATTATGTTTAAAATTTTAATCTATAACTAAAAACATTATAAATGAAAAATTTCACTATTCAACGAACAACCGTACATTTTACTTTTTTTAGAAACGTATAAAAATATTGAATTTAGCGGGATTCGATCCCGCGCCTCTTGAAAACGGTCACTGTCTTGGACGGTTTTTGAATGTTTTTCTTTCCTAGGTGTGAAATAACACTTTAAAAATCAAACAACCATAAACTTTATGTAGGTAGAAGACACAGATAATAAAACATAATATTCAACATACCAGAGAAATTGCAGTATAACATACAATCGATAAGAGATGCATTTTACAACATTATTATTATTGAGGCCAGTTGTGGCGCAGGGGCACAAAGTGTGACTGTGAAATCGACTGGTTGTGGGTTCGATCCCCACTCGAGGAGATGAAATATTTATTTAAATTTATATTTCACTTTCTTCGCTCTGGTGTCGAGGCAAAGCGCGGCGTTGAGTTCCGCCACTCAACACACAAGGTCTCCAGAATTCGGCGGAAAATGAGGAACTGAGTGTCTTAACACTAGGTTCCCTCTGCTTACCCTGCTGTTTGCGGGATACACCGTGAAGCTGATTTATTTATTGTTATTTTTATTATTCATGAAGACGTCATGGCTGTGGAAGCTAATGTCAGAACAGAATTACCCTCATTCGTTGGCCACTGAACAATATCATAAGATACGCTATGAGGGTTCCTTTCTATAACATCATATTAAACGATCTGTTGATTTATATCAATGCTTAACGTTCTTTTAACTTCGATTTTTTTATTAAATTAAAATATAAAGTACCTACTGATAACAGTTAGCTAGAAATTTGGAACTCAATTAGAATTATAAAGAAAAAATATTTTTAAAATGATTTGGTAGCTATAAAATGCAACAAAGGCATGTATATTAAATATTATTATTAATATTACAAAAATATTATATTAAATTTTTTTCTGCGCGGCGTTTAGTTCCGGCGCTCAACACGCAACGCCTCTAGAATTTGCCGAAAAATGCGAAACAGATTGTGTTAACACTAGGTTTCCTGTGCCTACCCTACTGTATGCGGGATACAGCGTGAATCTGATATAAAAAAAATAATAATTTACAAGGCAGTCTAATATTAAGTCTAAAACAACAATCAAAAAAAATAAAAATAAACAGTAAATATAAAAAAAAATAGTAAATATATACCGTTGTAAATTGCTTAACCAACAATTTTGTTTTAGCGTAACTGGAACGTAACTAAATACGGCTATTAACACCATGTGAGAAAGAAAAGTATATTATTCATATAGCATGTGATCTTCTTCTGATTTATTTGATATATGATGAACGATTAAAAGGTAGTTGTTGAAAATGATATATTACTTTTTTATATTTTTAATTGACTTCTGTAAGGAAAGGAGATTATCAAGTCGACTGTATTTTTTTTTGTATTTCACAATTATATTGCAGATTTGATCTTATAATTTTGGTGTAAAACGCTGCTAGCAATACAAAATAATATTTTTTTTGGTTCACTCTGTATCCTGCACATAGCAGTCTTCCATTATAACATTTTACGTTTCTCATTTTCCGTCCAAATTTGGAGACATTGCGTGTCGAGTGGCGGAACTCAACGCCGCGCTTCGCCTTGTTCATAGAGCAAATGGATGAAAATTCCCTCGAGTGCACTCACGCTTATGCACCTACGCAAGGAATGGCCTCAATATGTATGAAGGGAAAATCAAATCCAATGATAAATACAGTGACATCAGTTTACAATATGGTTTGGTTTTACTAAAACACAAAACTTACAATTACTTACACTTTATAAATAGACATTTTAATGTATTAAAAAAGCAATGCTAGGTTATTCTATAACTGATTGAACAGAGTGTCTTAACACTAGGATCCGTACTCTGCTGTGTGCGGGATACAGTGTAAAGCTGATTTTATTTTTAATTGATGAATAATTTCATATAAAAAATCCGGAATCCATATAAGTATTGGATGTTCCGCTAATAGAGACTAAGATATGAGGTTAGAAACTGCTAGTAGGCACGCACCTTGTATAGAGGAAGAAAACGAATGGTTTATATTTTTTTTAGCTCCATGTTGTATTCCGCACATAGCAATTAAGACAGAGGGATCCTGGGAGCCTAATGTTAAGACACTCCGTTCTCCACTTTCCGCTGACTTCTCGAGACTTTGTGCGTTGAATGACGAAATTCCTTAACGCGCTCTACCAAACCGGAGGTTACCAAAGCGGAGAAATGGAAATATTCAATATTTTATTAGCCCTAGTGGGCATCGATCCCACAACCGTCAAGTTTACACAAATTGCATGTGATCGTGACGTTAATTATAATACACATTTTATTAACTCATCTCACTCAGCAGGCAAGAAGAGAGATCCTAGTATCGAGATACTCCATTCTGTTCTTCTCGCTGCCTGTATCTGGAGAAATTGATGTGTACAATACACGTTGCCATAGCAACGTAGTATGGTAGTGTTTGCTGTACTCATATTATTAATGATATATATCTTTTATATATTTTGGCTAAGAAATATTAGAATTGTGCTCTACTTCTCTATATATTTAATTGCATCAAATTTCATACTCTTCCGTACAATTTTAGTAAAATGGGGTACAAAAATATTATTTCACGTACCTATTTTTCCTGTCTACAGTTTAATAATGATTTAAAATCATTAGTAAACTGTATAAAAGAAAATGATTTTAAATCATTATTAAACTGTAAACAGGAAGTAGTGCCTGCATATGTCTCAATCAGCTCTGTATGCAACGGTCTTAAATCGTACTAATTTATTTGAACCGGAAGTCATCAATCGACAGTATAGCTATGTTTTAGGTGTAACATTGCGTGTTGATTGGCGGAACTCAACGCCGCATTTTGCCTCGTTATCAAACCGAAGAAATGATGATATTAATATTTCGTTTCCCCGAGCGGGAATTGAACTCACAACCGTCGCGTTTACAGACGAAAGACGAGAGACGGCTTTTGTTATGTAATGTTATAATGTTAAAATATCAGCTTTATCTTGTTATCGCAGTCTCCATAAGGAAAAATACTTGTTGCTAATGTTTTGATAAATTATCTTAAATTATGATCTCACTAACAACGTGTTATGTGTATAATAAATCCTTAAATAACGTAGATATAAGAAACAATATATTTAAAATCTCATATACATATATATTTATTTTTCTGTATGTGTATTTGTCTCCCTACTCTTACTAAATGAGATTTTATGATCGAGACGAGAGATTTTTTGTCTGTCAGGTCTTTATTAATCCTTAAAAAAAATATTAAATCAGCTTCACGCTGTATCCCGCACACAGCAGGATAGGCAGAGGGAACATAGTGTTAAGACACTCCGTTCCCCACTTTCTGCCGAATTCTGAAGGCATTGCGTGTTGAGTGGCAGAACTTAACGCCGCACTTTGCCTCGACACCAGAGCGAAGAAATGAAAATATAAATGTAAATAAATATTTAATTTCCTCGAGTGGGGATCGAACCCACAACCAGCCGATTTTGCAGTCACACTTTGTGCCCCTGCGGCACGACTGTTACTCCTTAATTTAATATAATGTAAATTTATAAACATATAATAAATATTTAAATGTTTGAATGTAAAATTAATATGTATTTGTAAATTATTTTAATTATTAATAATATTTGTTTAGAATATATTACTTCAAATGCTACATTTAAATTTGAGATATAAGCGATCTTTGGGTCAATAGGTTTTGGGGTTTCGATAAGACAGTGAACATACAAGACGGTACTGTCTGATAAAACAAAGCAAATTATAGCAAAACGCCTAAAAAATATTTTTCTTTATAAATATAAAAAATATTATGATTGGAGTAATGTATTTATCAATATTCGATTCTTATTATGGAATATATAATTAAAAAATATATGACTAAAGTTAAAATTTACCTATTTTTATAGAATAGATAGCTGAATTGACAACTATGTATGCCTTCTTATTTAAATTTTTATCCTTTCATTTCATAGCAGGGTAGGTAAAGGGAACCTAATGATAAGACCCTCCGTTTATCTTTCTCCGACGAATTCTGTAGCCGTGCGTGTTGAGTGACTTTACTCAACGCAACACTTTATCTCGTTCCCAGAGCGAGGAAATATTAAATATTTCATTTCTCGAATGGAAATCGAATCCATAACCTATCACGTTTACAGTCCCTTGCGCCATAACTGGCCTCAATTAATTAAAAAAAATGAAAAATATTTACCTTACACGTTTATCAAAGAAGAAATCGTAATAAGAGAAAAAGCTACAACATAGAAACAGCAAAGAAATTAAAATCATTTAACTCATAACTTGGTCCAATTAAAGCTATGATAATTGCGGTCATTGACCTCTATCCTACTCTAGGTACCTACTACTAGTGTCGCCTCATAAGGTCCTGTAATTACAGCACGTTAATACTTTCACTTCCTAGTATATAATAATTCATATGAGCACAGTAGAGACGTTTTATATTATAATATTCATGTAGAATAAAAAAAACTGTTTTATTCATACAATTTTTTACAGGCCAGTCGTGGCGCAGGAGCACAAAGTGTGACTATAAAATTGACTGGTTGTGGGTTCGATCCCCACTCGAGGAGATGAAATATTTATTTAATAAATTTAATATGAAATGAAATATTTATTTAAATTTATGTTTCCATTTCTTCGCTCTGGTGTCGACATTCAACACGCAATGCCTCCAGTGCCTTAACACTAGATTCCCTCTGCCTACCGTGATATGTGCGGGATACGGCGTGAAGCTGATTTTTATTATTTTAATTTTTACAAGTTGAGTCGCTGAGCCTTGCCATTAAGTAATCGAAGATACTTATATTCGGAATGACACGCTTCTTCGTTTGGTAGATATATTTAAGCTAAAAACAATAAAAAGATTTAACAGAAAACAAAAGAAAAAGTTTGTATACATATAACTGACAAAGAATGAACTAGCAAAGTTATAGTGTCTGTGCCCTCAAAGTGTGAGACCAGTCGTGGTGCAGAGGCACAAAGTGTGACTGTAAATCGACTGGTTGTGGGTTCGATCCCCACTCGAAGTAATGAAATATTTATTTGAATGTATATTTCCATTTCTTCGCTATGGTGTAATAACAAATGGCGGCGTTGAGTTCCGCCACTCAACACGCAATGTTTCCAGAATTCAGCGGAAAGTGGGAAACGGAGTGTCTTAACACTAGGTTTCCTATGCCTACCTCACTGAGTGCGAGATACAACGTAAAGCTGATAAAAAAAGATAAAAATATCGATCCCAAAAGTAAGAATTCCTGTATGCTAATTTTAAATCAGTTGTATGAAATCTTAATATGTCGGAACAATTTTAATATTATTATCATTTGAATAACTTGAACTAATATGTTAATGTTGCCATTATATCTAAATATGCAATAGGTATATTATACAAATGAAGAAATAAAGTCATTTAGCGATTAACAAAACAAACAAATTTATAATAAAATCAAGGTCAATATTTTGCACGAGATTTAATATTATGTGAATATATAGAAAAACGAACTCGGCGGAAAGTGGGGAACGGAGTGTCAACACTAGGTTCCCTCTGCCTACCCTGCTGTGTGCGGGATACAGCGTGAAGCGTGATTTTTTTTAATATCAAAGGGATAGTATCAGCCGTTGCGACGCAGGGGAACAAGGGTGTCACTGTACCGCTACGGTTGTGTGTCTATCCCCACTCAGGGAACGAAATATTATTTATTAATATTTTTCATTTTTTTTTTATTTCTGTACAAAGTTCAGGCACCAAGGCAAAATCCCTTAACACCATTTCCCTCCTGGCTACCCTGCTGTGTACGAGATACAGCGTGAAGCTGATTTATATATATTTTTTTATATACTTATAAATATATAACATTTTAACCGGAAGTTACGAACCACTTACATTGTCATTATTCACTAAAAACACTGTATAAAATGACATTTTGTGAACAAAAACAGCATAACAAATTAAGCTAAATCGTTACAGTATTATCTAAGTTTAAGTTCATATTTAAGTAACTAAATTAAATAAACTACCGAGGCCGTGCATATAAATGATAAATACGTATAAATGACGTTGTCTTTGAGACAAAAAGTCGAACAAGACAAGGTCGACTGACAAGGCTGACGTCGGTATCTATTGCGAATTGAGTTTCGCAAGCAATGTAAGGTGTGAATATAAACTTGGTGGTAGCGGTTTATAAACATTACATTTAAAATTTATTTTAGAAAAATAAGTCCCGCCTCTCTTCTTCTCAGGTCTGAGGCATTAACTTTAATGAACTGGTGGTAAATTCTTTGATGTTTAAAAAATGAACCATGTAACTTCTTATTTTGAATAAATTTATTTGAATTTGAATTTTGAATTTACTTACTATTTGTGAACGAAGAAAGTCAAAATTGTACAAAGCTTTCTATTCTTAGTATGTAGATATATTGATTTCGTAATCTATATATATAAAAGGACTTGTGCTGACTGACTCAGGTAAGATGCACGCAGAGCCGTAACCGCTGTGCGTAGAAACGTGAAGTTTGGGCAGATGTTTATTTTCATATTCTGGACATCCACTAAGAAGGGAATTTGAAAAATTTTAACCCTAAAGGTATGAAATAGCGGTTGAAAGTTTGTATGGAAAAAAAAATTATCTGTACCGATTTTTATATAAATTTAAATTCAGACTGTTAAAAATATTTTATTGAACAAGAGTTTCGTGGTTTTTTTAGAATTCACTCCTAATGAGCGGGCGAAGCCGCGCGCGCCCTCTAGTTATATATAAATTTATTATATTATTATATATTTGAGGCCAGTCGTGGCGCAGGTGCCCAAAGTGTGTAACTGTAAAATCGACTGGTTGTGGCTCGATCCTCACTCGTGGAAATGAAATATTTACTTATATTTATATTTTCATTTTTTCGCTCTGGAGTAGAGACAAAGCGCGACGTTGAGTTTCGCTACTCAACACGCAATTCTTCCAGAACTCGGCGGAGTGGGGAACGGAGTGTCTTAGCACTAGGTTCCCTCTGCCTACCCTACTGTGTACTCTTATTTAAAATTTTTAGTAAATCTTTAGTTTATATATTTCTTCTCGACACGATCAAAGAAACTAACCATCTTTTACATAAGAAGTGCGTTTATTTTTTAAAATATCGTCATATTTTTTACTTTTTATTAGATAAAGTGCAACCGATATATAAAGGATATACGTTTGATAAGTCAATAATAGTGAACCTGATTCATATCTATGTTTCTGTATTATTTCTCAATAGTTTCTATAAATGGTTCATCTTAACAGGTTCTTCCCGCTTTCTCGGTGGAAATACCAAATGAGGAAAAAAAATTTTGAGTAATTTTATGTCAAATCAAGAACTTACACCATTATATTATATACGTATTGAGAATTCAAAGTTATATTTATTTCTTCGTCATTTACTTAAAAACTTAAAGAGATACGAGACAAAATAAATTAGTACCAATCCATAAAGAAAGCATTCTCAAATGTTATCGGAAAACTATTCTTAACAAATATTTACTTCTCTTACTATACGTTGAGGCCAGTCGTGGCGCAGGGGCACAAAGTATAACTGTAAAACCGACTGGTTGTGGGTTCGATCCCCATTCGAGGAGATGAAATATTTATTTAAATTTATATTTCCATTTCTTCGCTCTGGTGTAGAGGCAAAGCGCGGTGTGGAGTTCTGCCATTCAACACCCAATGCCTCCAGATTTCGGCAGAAAGTGAGGAACGGAGTGTCTTAACACTAAGTTCCTTCTGCCTACTCTGTGAAACTGATTTATTTGTTTACTATACGTAATTAAAATCAAAACATTATAAGATTTATAAACTTTCGACCTCGAAACTAAGAATCAAAAGCAAATCATTTTGCAAAGGTCATTTATTCTTAATTGGAACATATCTATTAACCTCAAAACAACTATAAATATAAAATTGATTGAACTTCCCATTAAAATATAACATCTTATGTAATTATTTTGTTATTTATTGGATCTCTGCGGTATAATTACTTATATTCGGTAGCTCGTTTTAATTACTATTTTGCATGTTTCAAATAATTCGGTGATTTGGGAACGGAAGTGTCTTATTGGGAAACGGAGGGTCATAATATTAGGTTCCCAGGTTCCATCTACCTACCCTGCTATACGGTATAGAACGTGAGCATTAAGAAATCGAAGGTTGATTGTGGGAATTTTATATCTGAGTATCTAACTGCATGAATAGGAATAAAGATCTAGTTGGCACGCTTCTTCTCTCTCTCTCTCTCTCTCCTTCTCTCTCTCTCTCTCTCTTTCTCTCTCTCTCTCTCTGTTCTCCATTTCGCTTAGTTTAAAGATATTACTTGAAAGCAAAGCCTAGTAAATTCTTTTTTGATGTTTTTGTTTTGAATTTAAAATTAATTGGGTTCGATTCAAATCCAGGGGAAGTAATAATTCTCATTTCTTTGCTCTAATGACAGAACGCGTGTAGTGAAAAAATAATATAATATATAATAGTGTTTTAAAACTAAGTACTCTATGCCTACATTTCTATTTTGCGTTACTAATAAATCAATTTCTTAAAAATATAATTAAAATTAATTTAGATTTTAATAAAGCTATAAAAATGAAAGAGGCTGCTTTACTCTAATACGTTATAAGAACAACATCTTTATATATATATAAAAAACTATACCATTTCAAGATTTCTTCTAATAAAAATGCCTAAGCTAATGCTATCACACAAGAAAAGTCATCGGCTGCTTTTCCGCTTTCTCGCCGGGGAAAGTGTCTAATGCGCCGTACTGGATTCGCCTACGAGACGATGTTTACATATCATGTCGATCAAATTTGATAAAATCTTTCTTTATTTAAAAAAAAACAGCTTCACGCTGTATCCCGCACACAGCAGGGTAGGCAGAGGGCACCTAGTGTTAAGATACTCCATTCCTCACTTTCTGCCGAATTCTGGAGGCATTGCGTGTTGAGTGGCAGAAGTCAATGCCACGCTTTGCTTTCGACACCAGAGTGAAGAAATGGAATATAAATTTCAGTAAATATTTCATCTCCTCGTGTGGGGATCGAACCCACAACCAGTCGGTCTTACAGTCACACTTTGTGCCCCTGCGCTACGACTGGCCTCTTTATTTATTTAAGGTTAAAGATAATAATTTAACAACGTTTTATATAAAAATATACTTCATTTATATAATAAAGGAGTCAAAGTTAGATTTAACAATGTTTTTTTAAATAATACATATTTTGTTTTAAATGGGAGAAAAGCAAGCGTGCGACTGTAATCGTGATAGGTTGTGAGATGGGTTCCCGAGAAATGGAAACATTTAATTTTCATTTCCGTGATCTGGTAACCAAGAAAGTAGGTCTAAGAAGTGAGAACGGAGTGTCTTGACACTAGATTCCTAGGTTCCGGCATACCTATCCTACTTTGTGCGGGATAAAGCGTTATAGCTAGAAAAAAATCATTTACAATAAAATATCTACACATGATTATCCGAATATAGGCATTATTGCACATTTACTACGTCATTTTAAGTGAAAAAAATTAGAAAGCGTATAAAAACTTTCGGAACAAATCCAATTTATATAGCGCTAAACGCATTTAGTTATAATATTTATTTACGTATTACTGCAATTTTGTGTTTATTAAGTATAAAAGAAACTACTTTTTAAAAAGGTTAAAAAAATTATGTAACAAATTTAAATTTTAAGACACAATTAATGTTTATACAATATATTAAAGTAGTGCCATCTGGTGTCAAGCATGTAAGCCGCTCTCATCGTAATAACTTTTTTGCTACTCACCAATAGATGGCAGTAAAAAATATGAAAAAAATATAACACTAGATGGCATTGTAAAATTCATCACGAAAATTTCGTGATTAATTTATTCAACACATTATATAAATTTTCTCTAAACGCGAATATCAATTATTTATATAAAAACAATTTTTCTTATAAACCATTCCGTATATTTCTTTTACAAACAAACAAAAAGCACTCACCTTCCATAACATACACTATGCTGCCGACATCCCCCTCCTTGATGATGAGGCTGCCGGCGGCATACTCCACTGGATACATGCAATCCACGATCTCACGTATCTGTGTCATTTCCAAGTTCTTCATGAAGTCGTTGTCTAGGATAGCGCTCTTTATAAGTTCCCGGGATCTGAAATTAAAATAACATTATTTAATTTATTTTATTTTTAATTTGAGGCCAGTGGTGGCGCAGGGGCACAAAGTGTGACTGTAAAATCGACTAGTTGTGGGTTCAATCTCCTTCGAGAAAATAAAATATTGTCTATGTGTATTGTATAAGTGTCTTGACACTAGGTCCCCTCTGCCTATCCTGTGCTGTGTACGGGATACAGCGTGAAGCTGATTATTTAATTTACACTTCAAAATTTAATTTCACTTTGTATCCCGCATATAGCAGGGTAAATAGGGGGATCCTAGATTTACGACACTCTATTCCTCACTTTTTTGAAACATTACGTGTTCATAGGAGGAAGTCAATGGTTATGTTTATCTTTTTACCAGAACGAGAAAATGAAAATAATTTATTCTCCGTATCTCCGTTCTCTCGAATCAAACCCACAATTGTCGCGCATACAGTCGTACACTCGATACTTGAACTAGTTTATGGTCATGCTGTTTTTTTTTTAAATATTTCTAAGTAGTAAAAATATATTGTCACATCTGTCCTTACTATCAATTATTATTTATATTATATTAAAATATTATTTAATATATTTTTTTAATTTTTAAAAAAGGTACGCATTTTTTAACTCTAATAAGAAAATACATTATTTACTCAATCTCAAAATATATTTATAAAATTTATTTATTTTATATTACTATAATAAAGAATTACTAATTAAATTAATTTAAATAAATAACTCTATACAAATAAAGTATTAATAAATTAAATAACTTTCATCAAATTTTGATAATAATGACTAATAATGTCTAATAATAACGCGACGACATTTATAGGATATGTGAAACTCAGTTTTTCTCTATACTTTAGACTACTTTAGAGTATAAACAGTGTTGTCAGTTAATACAATTTAAAACTAATTTTAAAAGGCAGGGCCAAGTCTCTAGCAAATGTTTAATAAAACAAATAAATTATATATTTATACTGTATAGCGTTCAAAGTTCCAGGCAAGGCTGTGCGCTATTCTAATAGAGTTTAATGATAATAACCTTTCTATTACTGTAAATTGATGTCGTAACTATTAATAAGACTGTTTAGACGTAAACGTGAACTTATCTAACAATATTTATATGGTTTTATATATAAATGTTCATATGACACAGCAGGGTAGGCAGAGGGAACCTAGTGTTAATAAGACACTCCGTTCCTCACTTTCCGCCGAATTCTGGAGGCATTGAGGGTTGAGTGGCGGAACTCAACGCCGCGCTTTGACACCAGAGGGAAGAAATGAAAATATAAATGCAAATAAATATCTCACTTCCTCGAGTGGGGATCGAACCCACGAACGGCCTCATAGCTACAGCCGATTTTTTTATACGATATTACTGAAACAATTGAAATTATATTGTTATAATTATTGGCATTTTCGTAGTTCAATTATCCCTCACTAAATCTAGGCATTTTTAGTTAGTTTTATGTGACTTTTTGAAATATTTTTAATATTTGAACATAATGCAGTGTTTGATTTTGTCAGATGACACATGACAATGATCAGAAAAAAAACTTTTATTATAAATTTTAAACTGCTTTTTACCATATTACTTACCTCAGCTAAAGGATTCAATAATAACAAAATGAACAGTATGACAAATCAAAGTACTAAGAAACAAATAGAAGAAAATTCTTATAATAAACCAAGACAAAAAAATTGTAACGTATTAGTAAAGTGACCATTATTATTGCGGCTCAAAACGAAAACAATACATATTTTATGGTTATTATGCTTTTTAGGTTTTCGTACTTTTTAAGCAAAAAAGGAACCCTTATAACATCACTTTGTTGTCCGTCTGACCGTCTGTGTCTAATAGATTTAAATTTCAAATAATATACTCAGATCTACGATCCCTTGATTTCCTAAAAAATCATATTTCTACATTTATTTAAAAAAAGTAATGGTGATTATATCGTAACAAACGCGTGTTTCGACACTATAAAGGGAATTAAAATTGATAGGGTACTTCCGATTGACCTGGAATTATGAAATTTGGCAGCTAGTATCCATAGGTAGTACTAGTTCAGGAAAAAATCTGAAAACTATACATTTAAGGATAAATTATAAAAAAAATAATCCTTAAATAGGGAGCAAGATTTGGTATTAAAGACGCTAGTTCAAGTGAGGTGTCAGATGAAAGGGCTCTAGCTAAGCTAAGTTTGAATTTCAGCAAAAGCTCCAGAGAACTCCAAGTTTTGTACGGTACCCTTGGTGGGGGCTTGTAGAGTTTTTTATTTTTAGTTGATTATTCCATCCCTTTATTTTGCAACAAGACTCATGGGCGCGCGATAATTGCCGTGGAAACCAGCAGAATCGACTGACAAAATTTCCGCACCATGTCAAAAAAACGAAACATCCTTATATTCCTATACCATCCGCGGAAACACCCGGACACAAACAAAAAACGGGACGATTCCGTTCAAAATGGAACCTCTGGTCATATTACATATTAGTCACTGCCTCCATAAATATTGAATGACAACTCAACGTGCCACAGCTACGGACGAGGACAATCATAAACTTTGTAATTATACCAAATGGAGAATGTATGGTTGTATGGACTGTAGAGTATGTATATAGTATGTATGAAGGTGCAGTGGACACGTCGACCTCGGTGGCACGAGCAAAAGAAATTCAATCACAGATATTGATTAATAGCAACCGGCCACCTTATTATCGACATACTGTTATAGTCATGGCAGTTTTAGAACTGGTTCTTTTTTTAATGATTAGAGTACTAGTGTTGATATATTTAATTATTATTATGCAAATGAAAATGGATAATGTTAGATTAGTGTTGTAATTTAAATAATTATCAATTATTAAATCCATGGAGGGTACGTTTGATATAAATGAGATATTGTGGATTTGATGTTCATGTTAAATAAGTATGTATGTAAAGTTAATATTTTCATTAAATAGACTAAAAAGTAGTTAAAATTTAAATCAAAAAGTATTTAGAAGTTAACAGAGAAATTTACAAAGAAAATTATGTGCAATACCTACTTTTTTAAAACACTTTATACGAACTTACTTGTGTGTTTTGGGTATTTTGACTAATTTCATTTCGTTATCCTGTGACAGTGAAGACAAGGGTTCTGCTGATATGGCTGTCCTTTTAAGTCTTGGTTCACCCAGAGGCAGTATCCTCGTGTTCTCAATTCCTGCTGTTTTCACCCTTTCTTCCTCTAAATCCATCCCATTCCTTTGAATATCCAGCATCTGTCGTGTCAAAGGCTTAACAACCTGTCTATATTTATCGATTTCATTTTTCAAATACCGTATAGTAGCATCTTTATCATCGATTTCATTTTCAAGTAACGCTATTATTTTGTCTCTTCTTTTCAATTCTTCTGTTTTCTCGAGTATAAGTCTTTTCATTTCCATATATTTCTTTTCTAACTTATAATAATGGTCTATTTTACACTGTGTTGTGTGTGTTTGCGCCATTTTTGTTTTTTTTTATTTTGCTACCACAGCATTTATCACTATAGCACCTTATCTAATTAATACTGATTTAATCGACCAAAATAGCCTGTATTCGATCTTTCACATTTCACACACGATGTTTAAAGTAACTGTTTATAGAAAGAAGTAGTTATAAATTGCTTTTAACATAGGTAATTCCGTTATCAGCTGTATCACCGATAAGACTAGATATAATATCGTGAAAAGCTTAGTCTCGGTAAGCAAATATATTGGAGATATTTTTTTTTAATCATTTTTCAGTATAATATTAAAATGTCTGTTAAATACATAATATATGAGTTACAAGAATATGTACCATTATACTAGTATATATATATATTTTTTCTTTTTTTTACATTCTATTAATGGTAATAAATAATAATTATTCTCGAGGTGCAGGGGCACAAGTGTGTGTCTGTAAACGCGACTGGTTGAGGATTCGATTCCCACTCGAGGAGATGGAATATTTATCTAAATTTATAATTTCGGTCAGGTGGGGAGTTTTGCCACTCTACACGCAATAGTATACAATAGCCTACAGAATTCGACGAAAAATGAGAAACGGAGTATCTTAACACCAAGCTCCCCCTGTCTACCATGCTATGTGCGGGATACGGCGTGAAACTGATTAATTGACTAATTTAATAAAGTGTATATGTAATAATGTATAAATTGGAAAAATATATAGAGCAGTATATTACTATATTTTCTTTTGTTTTTCTTACATTTAACTTATGATAATAATTATTCTTTTCTTTAAGATAATAAATTAAAAACAAATTTAACGTTTGTGACTCATCAATTGCTAATGAATGAAAGAACTGATAATATAACTTTATATTTTTATATTCTCTAGAACTTTATATCAATGTGTATAATACATATATGTATGTATATTTAATAAAGGCAATTTAACTTAACAGTTTAACAAATTTTAAAATATATTTGAAAAATAGAGCTAAAAATGTAAGAGTCTTTAATCTCAAAAATTTTGTCCATATCAAGGACATTAAAAAATATTAACCTTCTTAAGAGTAAGCGGAGGATACCTAGTATGAGGACACTCCGCCCTGTGACTTCCATTTCAATTCTAGACACTAACTATTGTATAAAAATGCATTTGACTGATGATAGTAAATAAATAGATTTTTTCCAAAAATAATCATACATTTTTGCACTATCGTTAAAAATAAAACAGATTTTGACAACTACTGATAGTAAGAAGTCAATTACTAATCTGGGCTCTTTATACCAAAAAATGATCTGAGTAAATCCAGATACCTTTACATCTCTCTATCTATCTATCTTTCTCTCAGACATTTTGAGGTAAGCAGGAAAAAAAATTGTGATATCATTTCATTTTCCACCTTCTACATTTTCATATTTCCAAGGTATCGTATTCAATGGCTGAGCCCAATGTCGTAATATTAATTAAAACATAAATAAGATTATCAATTATGTAAATGTGAACATTTGAAATATTATTCAAATCTAATACTAAATCATATTAAGGCTGTCGTGGCTCAGTGGCACAAGCGTGTTACTGTAAAGGCAACGTTAGCGGGTTCGATTTCTCGTTCTTTACTCGGGAGGAATGAATTATTATTTATTATTTTTTATTAGTACTTAATATTATATTAATATATTTTGACCTGGTAACAACGCAAAAGCGCGGCGTTTAAATCCGCTACTCAACAAGTAATGCCTCGAAAATTCATAAGAAAGTAGCAAATTGAGTAGCTTAACACAAGGTTCTTAAATCTGTATGCAAAATACAGCGTGAAACTAAAAAAAAAAAATTAAAAAAAGTTCTCTATAAACCTGCTATAAACGTGATACAACGTGAAGCTTAAAAAAAATCATGTGAAAAAAAGCTGCTTGATTCATATCACACAAGTTGATTCTAAGTGTAGGTGGTTTTAATAAGTCTAAGGTCAATGTAGCGGTAATATATATACACGATTATACCTTTCAAAGCTAAGCAAAGGCCAGAACAAGAATAATGATTAATGAAATTATTTGGGACACATGTGCTTGAGATTATGAAATAATGATAATAAATCAGATCGTGTTACATTCATTGGTTACAGCCTTGTTTAATATATATTTATAATGATAAGAAGGAATATATATGAAGGTATATATGTAATAGGTAATTATTGTGGCCAGTCGTGGCGCAGGGGCAAAGTGTGCCTGTAAATCGACTGGTTGTGGGTTCGATCCCCAATCGAGGAGATGAAATATTTACTTAAATTTATATTTCCATTTCTTTGCTCTGGTGTCGGGGCAAAGAGCCAAGAAATTAAAATGTTACTAAATAATAATTCATTCTTTCGAGTGCGGTTCGAACCCAGACCGTCGCGTTACAGTCCCTTGTGTACCTCCGCCACGAAGGCCTCACAGACAGATTGTAGATTTGATTCCCACTCGAGGCAATGTAATATTTAGTACTTTAATTTCTTCGCTTTGATTGTAAATTTTTATGCCACCAAATTCGGCAAAAAAAGGAACACGGAGAATTTTAACACTAGATTCCCTCTACCCACCCTGCTGTGTGCGGGATACAGCGTGAAACTAAAAAAAAAACAATGACGCGGAAATAACTTTTGACAGTTTAATTTAATCTAATTCCACCAGTTATTTATAGATCTTACTACTTAACTCTTCGATATATAGATAAGATAATAATTGGATTATCGGTTGCCAATCACCAACCTACTAACATGGATGTTGTGTGTTTAATATTAAAAATATGTACCTGCGACCTTCATATTATTATTTTTTTGATAATGTTTTTAATCTAAATTAGTTTAAAGTAGCCATAAAATAAATGTGCATTGTTAGAAAAAATACTTGTGGGTATAAAATTAAAAATGTTTTTTTTAACTCTATGCTTTAAAACACTAGGCAGAGAAGAGGCCTAGTGTTAAGACACTCCGCTCCCCCCTTTCCGCCGAATTCTCCGAGGTATTGCGTGTTGAGTGGCTGAAATCAACGCGGCGCTTTACTTCGACACCAGGCCGAAGAAATGAAAATAAATAAATATTTCAGTTTCTCGAGTGAGAATCGAACCCACACACTGTCGCGCTTACAGTCATACGTTTGTGCCTCTACGCCACGACTCTCATATAGTTTTTGGAAAAAAGTGGATAGTGGCGTAATTTATCTCTAGATACTAAATTCTCTGAACTTGTTCTATTATTTCATAAAAGATAAGCAAAAGAAATATAAAATAATAATAAAAAAATATACTATGATATACAGCTGCCATAAAATAGTGCAATCAGTAAACATAAACGGCTATGCAAATCGACCATGTTTCTTACTAAGACAATTAATACTAATATTGTAGTTATTTATTAAAGCTGCTACTGTGTTTATTTATCTTCTATTTATATCTGTCTGCGTTAACCTTTATTTGTAATACATGACAACGATTTAAAGAGAAGTGGTGTCGGGACAAAGCACGGCGTTGGGTTGCGCCACTCAAGCCTCCAGAATTCAGCGGAAAGTAGGAGACGGAGTATCTTCCCACTGGGTTCTCCCTACTGTGTGCGGGATACAGCGTGAAGCTGATCTAAAAAAGTATAACTCAAAATATGTTAAGAACAGGATCTGATTATATTGTATTCCGTCCTAACTCTATTTTTTTCTTTTAATTTATGTTATTGAGTTTTGATTTATTAAATGCTCTAAAAAGATTAAAAAACATTTTATATTTTAAATAAAACTTTTTTGGATAATGAATCCATGTGGTGTTATTTTTTGTTTAGGCACTAACGATTTAGAAGTTACATTACAATAACGAGAAAAAATGGAACTGGTTTGAATAAAACTCGAAACTATAAATAGAAATGATCAATCATATGAAGTGCTCGAAGAGATCTTTGATAAAAATCGCAATACGCGAAAACCTTACAAAAAATAATAAAACATAAGCTTTGCATGCAAAAATATAATGATAAAAAAGTGTAAAAGATAGAGGCCAGTCGTGGCGCAGGGCCACAAGTGTGTAACAGTATCAATCGCGTTGACTGATTGTAGGTTCGAATCCCGCTCGAGTAAAAGAAATATTTATTTGAATTTATTTTTTCATTTTCTTCGTTTTGGTGTCGTTGCAAAGCGCGGCATTGAGTTTCGTCACTCAGCAAGCAATGCCTCTAGAATTCGGCAAAAAACAGGGAAAGGAGTGTTTTAACATTAGGTTCCCTCTGCCTACCCTACAGCCTGAAGGATACAGCGTGAACGTGATTAAGTTTAAAAGATTAAAATATTAAAGTACTCGTCATAAAACCACACGGTCAAAGCTAACACGATATGCAAAGCACGTGCAGTTAAGCGAGCTTTGTTTCACATATTATGACATCCAGCTAACCAGATTTAATCTGAAAGGTTTATCTTCTTTGCATATGACGTCACGTAACGTGTTAAGCCCGTTAGCGTGACAGTTTCATGTTTGTGGTATGAGTGTTATCTCTATAGCGAAATACCATTAGGGATGCTTACGTAAGCTATAAATAATTATTTATATTGATTTACATACAATTCTTTAGAATATTACGTGGGTAGTGATGGTCGTGAGATGGTGCTGTCAATTTTGTTTTACATCTACATACATGCAAGGTTTATTTATAGATACTGGTTACAATAATTTAGTAGGTTTTTAGGGTTCCGTACTTGAAAACAAAAACGGAACCCTTATAGGATCATTTTGTTGTCCGTCTGTCCGTCTGTCAATACCATTTATCTCGTGATCGCGTGGAGGTATCAAGCAGAAATTAATGATAAATATTCTATACCAACAGTCTCTCGGAGAGAAATTCACAATTAAAAAATTTGAAATGAAATGAGTACCTTAAATATAAAGAAAGAAAAAAATCCAAAAATATAAAATTTTTGATATTTTATGAAAACAATAATTATTAATTTATACTTGTAGTTCATTTCATACAAAATGAATACATAGTTTGTAATTTTTTATGTACTTCTCGTTGGCATAAAATCCTGAAATTGGCACGGAGTCCTCCGTATGCGATCTCGTCTCGCACTTGACCAGTGTTTTATTTTTAAGTAGTACATTTAATAATATTATAATATTTAGGGAAAATAAAGTATTATTAATAAGGAAGATATCTTGAATTATACACAGTGATGCAATTTGTCTTATTATCATTCAAATCTTTATTTACATGAAATTTTCTATCGCAACCAAATTTTTATTTCAAGCAATGGTCAATATATTTAGAAAACTTTATTTAAGAAAATTGTACATATTGCGAGTTAAGTCAAGCACACATAACAGATTACGCAGAGGGAACCTAGGAACCTAGTGTTAACGCACTCTGTTACCATCAAAACACTTTCTTAACCCATTTTTCGCCTTATTGCTGACATTGAATGTCGAGTGGAACTCAACGCCACGATTTGATTAGTGAACCGATACCACAACCTGTCGCGTTTACAGTTCGCACGCGTTTCTCCCCTGCGCCACGAACGGCCATATTATTTTTAATAGATTTATTTACAATGAAATACTCCTTTAAACACATATAAATATAAATATTTGGATTAACTTTAATGCATACGTCTGATGTCTTTTTTTTCTTTGAAATTATAAAAAAGAAGACCAAAAGAAAACTGATTGAAAGTATCTTGATCAGATTTTGTATACATTTATAAATTAAACGTTCGATGTAATTTGCATCTTAGAAATTGTCTGAATCTTGTACAATATACATGTTTGTTTAGTGTTTAGCCACGTGTAAGAACGTGTGTAAATATTTGTGTAAGAAATTAGACAGAGGATTTTAGAGGAGGATAATTTTCAAGGTTTTGAGGTCATTTGAAAGTTTTTGTAATAAAATTTGCTAGGTTGTTACAGAAAACTAAAGAGTCTAAAAATATATATTCTTAATTATTAACTCGATTTTATTCTGTCAAGCTGTAACTGAGTAACTATGTAATAAAATCTTATCAAAATTACACTAACTTCTAATTGTTGTAACATTATGTATATTATTAGATGACATTACAATATTAAGGTACCATTAAGCTGCCTAGTGTTGAGACACTCCGTTCCCCATTTTCCGCCGAATTCAGGAGGCACTGCGTATTGAGTGGCGGAACTCAACACCACCCCTTCGCCACCCACCGCCTCAACACCAGAGCGAAAAAATGGAATATAAATTTAAATAAATACTTCATTTCCTCGAGTAGGGATCCAACCTTAAAATAAATATTTTCATTTTCTTGCTCTAGTAACGAGGCACAAAAAGCCGCATCCACCACTCAACACGCAATGCTTCGAGAACTCACCGGAAAGTGGGGAATGATAACGGAGTGTTTTATCACTAGATTACCTCTGCCTTGCCTACTGTGTGCGGGATACAGCGTAAAGCAAGACAAGCAAGAAAAAAAAATTAAAACACAAAATTTGTCTTTTAATTTAAATTCGCTTTACATTGATCACGATATCACTAAGTAGGTCATGTCGCATACAAGGAGTGGAGGACGAATGTTAATGTACGCTAAAGATATTGTATTCAAATTAAATATTAAAAAATAGGGCACTTTCATTAAAACATTAATAATTTAATTAAATAACTTATATGTAAATAAGCATAAATGTATATCGCTGGTAATTTACATATGTATAAATGGCGGAATTCCTATAAAATTTTCTGTCTGCTAGTGACATATTTATTTTTGCTAGTGGCACATCACTCTATTTTATTTTATTCTTAGAATTAAGAGACAAAAAGGATAACGAATCGTATTATCTGATAGTAAATCTCTTTGGTCTGAAGAAATAGATTATAGATACCTGTGAACGTTTTAACGTGGAAATTTTCAGTTTGCCATCGTGAGTCAGTGCGTAAATTTCCGTCAAATTGACAATAGCTTGCCGCGATTTTTTGCGATATTTAAGTTATTACATAGTTACCTATTTATTTTCAGCTTTACGCTGTATCCGGCACACATCAGGGTAGGGAGAGGGAACTTAGTGCTAAGACACTCCGTTCCCCACTATCCGCCGAATTCTAGAGATTCTAAATTCTTTCTTCTCTCTTCTCAACGCCACGCTTAGCCTCGAAACCAGAGCGAAGAAATGAAAATATAAATTTAACAAAATATTTCATTTCCTCGAGTGGGGATCAAAGCCGCAACCAGTCGATTTTGCAGTCATACTGTATGCTCCTCCACCACGACTGACCTCTATTTTATTTTACTTTGATTTATTTATTTATTCGGTTTTTGCTCTAAAAATGATGTTTCGTACAAATAAATAAAAACAAAAATTTAACCATAATAATCGAGATTACATCTCATTCTATTAATATATTATAATATATTATTTCAATTATATAATATATATATAAAAAAAATATTTATAAATGCAAATAGAAGTCAGTCTTCGTCTTGTATTGAACCTTGACCCGGATGGATCTACGAAAAAAGTAACATCTGTCGTGACAGCCGAGAGAAAGGTTGATGTCACTGAAATGAAAAATAGCGTGGCGGCTTAACGACTTTATTTTTGTTACATTTGAAACGATTTTCTAAAGTATTCATATATTTCGAACTGACAAATTGAAAGATTTTGGTGATAATATTTTATAATATAGGTGTGATTCCACTCCACTCCCTACTTGCCGCCAAATTCTGAATATATAGCGTGTTGATTGGCGGAACTCAACGTCGCTCTTTGCCTCGAAACCAGAGCCAAGAAATTAAAATATTAAACATTTCATTTCCTCAAGTGGGAACGGAAGCCACAACCTGTCCCGTTTTCAGTCACACGCTTGTGCCCTTGCGCCACGACTGGCCTCTTAAAAAAAGTTTTGTTCTATAACTTCATATAATTATGCAAAATAATACAAAATTTTCATACTACAATACAATAGTATTGTATATTTGAAATAATTAATACTTTTATTCCCATTAAACATATTACACAAAATTCCATCAGGTGTTACGTTCAAACAATAACAGACATTTAAGTTTTTTCCATTGTACAGATTTATAATTACTCTCGTATAAAGACCGCAAATTGCTATCGTCATCTAATGTGAATATAAGTACAAAAATAAGAATATTATAATTATACATATATTTATAGAAAAATGACGACTTATTTATCAGTTGAACGTCTTAAAATTAATAAAAGTTTTAATAAAAACTTCTCGCTGAGCACTTATGGCACCTATATCTTTTAAATCAAAATCAAAATATTTTTTATTCGGTTGGGCCATTACAAGTACTTTTGAAACATCGTGTTACATAGAAATGTCAGTAGTGTCAGTTCTACAGAAAGCTACCACCGGCTTCGGAAGGCAGTTCTGCTGTAAAAAGTGGTTGTTTTTATTTCTTGTATTATTAAAGTGTCGTGGGCAGAAATCTCTAAATATTGTGGTGGTACTAGTTTGTTTAGTAAAAGGTATTGGATTACGTAGTTTTATCCGTAATTTACAGAAAACGCGTGAAAAAAAATTGATTAAAATGAAAAATCAGTTAACATATATCACGTCTCTTTAATAAGGCTATGCTCGACTTTTAATATGCCGTAAAGAAACATCAAAGGCCAATTCTGTGTCAGGGTCTGGTGGACATGTTTATTTCTTACGTAAACTTAAAAGGATTTCATTAATCTAGAATATACAATAAAAGTAACTTATTAAAATGTCATAAACTAAACTGAAATAAAATTTCGCTAAATCTATTAAAAATATAACATAAAAAAATCCTGTTAAGGTGTTATATTGTAACAAACAGACAAAACTCCACAAAAACTGAAAAATAATAAAAAATACCGCGTATCGCTACGTGCAATTCTGAATGTCATTTAACAATTTTGAGCAAAGTGAGTAGTAGCAAGGTCAAGCGTAACAAGGTCTTTATACTATCATAAACCAGTTAAGAAATAAATTAAAAAAAATATGTATATACAATTAACTTATACTAAAAATTCAACAGTTATATAAATTTAAATCAAATCAGCTTCACGCTGCATCCCGCACACAGCAGGGTAGGCAGAGGGAACCTAGTGTAAAGACACTCCGTTCCCCACTTTCTGCCAAATTCTGGAGGCATTGCGTTTTGAGTGGCGGAACTTAACGCCGCGCTTTGCCTCGACACCAGAGCGAAGAAATGAAAATATAAATAGATATTTCTTTTTCTCGAGTGGGGATCGAACCCACAACCAGTCGGTTTTACGGTCACACTTTGTGCCCCTGCGCCACGACTGGCCTCAATTCGATATATAGAATAGGAGTTAAATAAGAACAGCTATCCGGAAGTTAGACAAGGTTAAAATCGATGTTACCGGAAATCGACGATGCGTGTCGGATAAATCTGTACTTACAATTCATGGAGCATAGTATGGACCATACTGGGATATAAACTTAACCATATCTATTTATACTATGACACTGTCACTTGGCTCTTTGACTATATTCGTTGATAAATGTTGAGGAAAAATGTGGATACCATTTTTTTCCCTTTTTTAAGTGTTATTCTATACTTTTTAGAAAAAAAAAAACAAATTTTTAACTTAGCAGGACTTGAACCCGTGCCTCTTGGTGAGTTTCCAAGAGGTGCGGGTTCATATCGTGCTACGTTTAAATTGTTATATTTTCTGGAAAATGTGGATATCAAATTCACTATCACTACCAATTCACTAAACGAAATTAAATGTAATACTAACATGTGATGATACCATAAAAGATCGTTTATTTATATAGAAGGAAGAGTTTAATCTGATTAATGGAATCTTCATTGCACACTAATCGATTGAATCCAATAAGGGGGATCTATTTGTTAGTGTCTTTTTTTCAGCTTCACGCTGTATCCCGCAATTAGCGGGGTAGGCAGAGGGAACCTAGTGTTAAGACACTCCGCTCTCCACTTTCCGCCGAATTCTGGAGGAATTGCGTGTTGAAGGGCGGATGCCTCGACACCAGAGCGAAAAAGAAAATATTAAAAATTTCATTTTCTCTAGAGGGAATCGAACTCACAACTTGTCGCGTTTACAATCCGTAGTACCGCGCTATAAATGACCTCATTATATCTTTACCTACACACTTAAATTTAGTTTTTATATGAACAATCATAAAATATAATCATTTCATACACAAGTGACACTGTCTCAAGTACCTATGATTTCTAAAAATAAATATAAATAGAAGAACTTGTCATTAAAATAATAATAAAATGATAATAGTATTTTTTGCTATGAATAAGTTTTTTGTCACAGATTATTATAAAGCCGGTTCTGTGACGCCCAATTGTCTGATTAGAAATAGAGAATATCTGTATTTGCTTATATTTTTGCAACACTGACTAAAGACAATAAATCTTTTTAATAATAAATTGAAAAATGCTGTTTAATAAAAAAAAATATCACGCCATAATACTTCCGTTGTATTTATTGTATTAAAGGTTTTTTTTTGTGTTAGACTCAGAAAATGTGCAATTGCAAAAAAAAATGTGTAACAGTAAAAATGTTAAACATATTTTATTCTAAGTACAATTTATTCTACAGTCAGTTACGATATTATTAATACAATAATATAACTTTATAATTTTTTAGTTTAGTCTTTAAAATTTAGAATTTTAATATAAAAAAAATTACGGTGACAGCTTCAACGGAATATAAAAAAAAACACAATTATCTTACAAAAACCACACGAAGACCAAACCAAACCAAACAAAAAAAAACAATTTTATGATCTGTGACAACTTTTTCCCCCAAAAAAAAACACTGAACCGGTAAAAAAAAAACAGAAAAATATATATAACGTTATCAACGTTATGTCAGTTCGGGCGTCGCGGTTTGACTAGCGCTGACGTGACGGTGTCAGTGTGTGTAAGCTTATTATGGTTCTTAAATTAATTCATATGGTGTCTAATGAACTCCTGACAGATGGTTGTAATTATAGTATATAGTGTTCTAATATATTTTTTTCTAGAAAAATCTAGAAAATACTTTTTTTTTAGCTTTACAGTAGAGTAGACTTCAGATCAGCTTCCCGCTGTATCCCGCACCCATCATGGTAGGCAGAGGGAACCTAGTGTTAAGACTCTCCGATTCCACCTTTCTGCTGAATTCTGGAGGCATTGCGTGTTGAGTGGCAGAACTCAACGCCGCTATCAAAGATCTAGATAAAAGTTTTTTTTTAAGTTTACACTCATCCCGATTATAGCAGAGTAGGCGGAGGGAACTTAATATTAAGTGCAAACGGAAAACTCCACTTTCCGCCGAATTCTGGAGGCATTGCGTGTTGAGTTACAGAACGCAATATCGCGTTTTGTCTTGTTACTAGAGCGAAGAAAAGACAATATTAAATATTTCTTTTCCTCGAGTGGTAATCGAACCCACATCACATTGAGTGCCACTGTGCCACGTGCCAAATTAATAAATTAATAAAAACTCATCTGATATATAAGTGAAACCTAATCTACCTTGATTTATGTTTACAGCGATTTCAGTTGAACGGTTAACACCTAGGTCAGGAATTCTTAGTGGCTATTTTCGAATCAAGGTTAAATTATTGAAAATGTTCATATTCAAGTAAATTATTATTTTATTTAAAAAAAAATGTAAATAAATAAGTTATTATTTTATTTTATTTTAAAAATATTTTGAGTCATCAAAGTTTACTTAAGTAACGGCTATATCTGTATAATAACGTCTACTGGTTTGAATTTTTTTTTTTGATTCCTTATCATCTTTTTTGCTGTACCTAGAGCACTTAAAGAGTACACGATACGAGCAGAGGGAGCCTAGAGTACTATTCTCCATTTTCGGCCGAATTCTAAAGGCATTGCGTGTTGAGAAACTTAACGCCGCGCTTTCCCTCTACACCAAAGCGTGAAAATAAAAATATAAAAACAAAAACATTTCCTTAAGTAAAAATCGAACCCACAACCTGTGCTTGTATCCTTGCGTGAACTGACCTCAATATAAAATATGTAGATACACACCCATAAAAATAAATCATAAAATCCATTTATATAACAAACATGTATGTATTAAGTAACTTTAAAAATTACTATAAATTGATCGATATTGATATTTGAATCCACATTTACCGTTTAATGTCCGACCTCGCTGCTATTTTAGCCACGGGCGAGGGCCTTGGAGCGGTTCGCCATAACCTAGCTAGCTAGTAGCTACCTGGAACTGAGACCGCCCGGAGGTACGTGCCGCCAATACTGAGGTTCCCTTAAGAATTTTGTGGGAGTGTTTCTTTTTGGAGGTTTTTAAGTTTTGGGTATTAGTCATGGTAGCAGTTTTTTTTTATATTTGTAAATGATTATATTAAATTTTATAATTGGTTGACGTGATGTAAGAGGAACATGAGAGTGAGTGGAGACGATTGTGGGTTCGATTCCCGCTCGGAGAAATTATTTTTTTAATATTTTTACTGTCTCGCCTCGCTGTCTGGTAACAATGTGAAGCGCGACGTTGAATTCCTTTATGCAGCACGTAATGTCTCGAGACTTCGGCAGAAAGTGGGGATCGGAGTGTCTTAACACTAGGCCACCTCTGCCTACCTTGTTATATGCGCACGCATGTGCCCCTGCACTGTTGGCCTATTTATTTTTGTATCATAATAGTATCATAAATGTAAATTAGTAAATACATATAATATGTACATATCGTCTTGGACTCCAAATTTTGTCAGCATTGACGAGTTTTTTATATTTTTAAATTAATTTGTAAAAAAAATTAAAAAAATAGAATTATAAAACTTATAAAAATTTGCACGCTGTAAGCGTAAAATTTTTCCTTAAAATTTATTCAAATAAAATTCAAAAACACTATAGATATGTACGTACGACAACAATGTGTTTAGGTATACGTAAACATACACAAAGTGTACATAAAGTTTTTATATAATAAATATTTATAAAATTAAAATAATAATAAAAAAACATTAAGTGAAAATCTTTTTTATTTTATTTTATTGTGTCAATAAATTATAGCGCCATCTATCATCCATTATATGTAGTAAAGCAAGGTCTTTGTTTATAAATAGCACGCTACTCGTCACTAGATGGCGCTACATTATATTTGACTAATTACATTATTATGAACATTAATTTTAAATAAAAATTAAAAAAGTTTTTAGTATTATCTTAGCAGGGAACTTTATCATAATAAATACTTAATAAAATATATTATAATTTATATAAGGAATATTTTTTTTTACATTCAAATTGGTCATATTAATACAACAAAGCGTCGAGATAGGTCAAATTGATCGCGTGCGATTGTTGATGATGTGAACGCGAGTCTGCCTCTTGGACTAAAAATAGGACACCGACTCGAATGGAGCCGTTTGTCGTCTTTATAATAACGTCCTTTTATTGTTCTGGCGGCTGAACGCTTGGAATTTGTATGAATAAAGTTTTGTGATGGCCATACATCAGTTAGTATTAGGCCCGTATTTGTAAATCGCTTTGAATTCTGAGATCGATCTTGAGATGTCGTTCTCATACATAAAATATATGTCTTGGGTCTTAGTAACTGCTTTTAGACATAGATGGATGTTTAACATTTTTTAATTTCAAATAAAAAACGTGGTGTTTGAATAAATTAAATAATTAGTTCATATCAACTAGGTATATTTCATCTTCAACAACAGTGAATATTTTTGCTATCTTGATTAATTGTATGGAAGCATAAATGGAAATAGATTGAATCAGAATGTAGAGGCCGTCGTGGTGCAGGAGCACAAGGATGTGATGTATCACGACGGTCGTGGGTTTAGTACCCACTCGAGAAAATGAAATATTTACTTAATTTTATATTTTCGTTACTTCGCTCTGGTGTCAACGCAAAGCCCGGCGTTGACTTCCACTACTCAACACACCATACCTCGAAAAAATTGGCGAAAAGTGGGGAACGGTGACACCAGTGACTTAACCCAAGGTTCCCTCTGCCTACGTATGCGTGATAAAGCGTGAAGCTGATTTAATTATTATTAAGAATTTTATTATAACATTTTCGTAGCTATAAAACCTATAAATTAGTTTGTTCTCCGCTCTTCTACCATTCAATAATTCATATAATAGTAAAATATTACTAAATAGTAAATAGGTGGAAAAGATAATTTACTACAAGTAGTCAATGATCAAACAAAAATAATTATATCAATTATATGTAATTATAGTTTATTCCAATCGAGCACCGACTGATAAATATCGTCTTATATCCGTCGATTACAATCAGAATACGAGTACACACGATTTCTGTGATAGGTACTTAGGATATAGGTATAGGTATAGGTCTTTTATTATTTTCATTTCCTTTTTTTAAGTTTTATTTCGCGTGTATCTAGGTAGGCGGAAGGAACCTAGTGTTACGACACTCCGTTTCCCACTTTCCGCCGAATTTTAAAGTCATTGCGTATTGAGTGGCGGAACTCATCGCTGCGTTACCCTTGCCAGAGCGAAGACATTAAAATATTAATCAATCATAAATTATTCCACTGATTGGAAATCGAACCCACAACCGTCGCGTTTACAGTCACACGCTGCCATTGCGCCTCTACGACCTCTTTCATTCGCCTTTGTTCATATTTTATATTTTTAATATAATTATTTTTCGGAGTTATAGGCAAAAGCCTATAATAAATAATACATTCATTATTAGTAAATATAAAATTATTATAAAAATCAAAACAAGTTTGGCCAGTTTTATCTTAGCACGATCGCAAAGTGTTATATTAAATATAATATGTACGATATTTAAATTATTATTCATTCATATCTAGATATCAGATATCGGATATAAAGGCCAGTCCAGCCACGAAAAGTTGTGGATTCGATTCCCATTTGAGGAAATGGAAGTATTTAATATGTTCATTTTCTCGCTCTGATAATGAGGTACCTACCGTAGCGTAGACTTTCTCCACGAAACACGAAATCCCTTCAGAATTTAGCTGAAAATGGGGAACGGAAATGTATCAATAGGAACGGAGTGTCTTAACACTAGGTTCCCTAGGTTCCCCAGCGTCAAGCAACAAAAAAACTAGATATTATAATCGCCTAGCTTGTTTCAAACCAAATATCATTTCTAAGATGTAGTTCCAAACAAGGCGAGTAAGTTGAACGTGACAGCTTACTCAATGCCATTCGATTTAGTTCTCTATTTATATAGAAATAAAGGCGTATATTCTATTAGCTGGGAATAAAATTGAAAGCTGTACTAGACTAACAGGCCACACGCATGTGATTTGAGAAAAGATAAGACATTGAATATTCCAAAGCATATGTCAGGTCATGCTTTTATTTATAAACATATGTATGTAGATTCTAGATATTTACAAATGACAATTTGTTAGTTTAAGAGCCAGTTTCACAAGTGGCTGATAAAGTCCCGGATAGGCTTATCTGCCAGACAGGCTATAACTTTCGATTTCACAGGTCTCGATTAGCAATATCTAGTAGATATACATTTTACACATGAAATTCATTTTTACATTAAAAATAAAATCAAAACAGCTTCAGGGTAGGCAGAAGGGAACCTAGTGTTAAGACACTTAATTCCACACTTTCTGTCGAATTCTGGAGGCATTGCGTGTTGAGTGACTGAGCTTAACGCCGCCCTTTGCCTTGATACCAGAGCGAAGGAATGAAAATATAAATTTAAATAAATATTTCATCTCCTCGAGTGGGGATCGAATCCACAACTAGTCGATTTTACAGTCACACTTTGTGCCCCTGCGCCACGACTGGTAATTTATTTGTATTATTTGTAATTTAAAAATGTAACAAATAGTATGAATTGTTATCTACTATTATCGTTTATTAATGAGAAAATTATTCTTGAAAATATAAGAAATAGACATTTTGTACTTTTATCGTCTGTCTGTGAGATATCAATAATTATTAGATTACTATCTGAAACTTTATTTGTAACGGGTGAATGTTCTGCGAATTTCTTCACATATTGTCTAAATAGAGATTATTTGTCAAACGAAACTAAAACAAAATGTTTAAAGAGAACCTAATATAAAAATATTTATACATTCTTTCCTCTCTTTGTACAATTTTTAAGACATTCTGGGTCGAGTGTCTCTCAACTCAACGCAGCTCTCTGATTATTACCAGAGCGAAGAAAAGAAGTACTTAATTAAACCGAGTGGAAATTGAACTTTTAACCGGTTCGTTTTCAGCCAGACGCTGTCACATACATACATAATTGCATTGATAAGGAAAGTAAAATTAACTCTAAAGACGCATCACTCTTTATTTCCAATTTGAAATCAAAATTGTAAAATCAGATTCACGCTGTATCTCGCACACAGCAGGGCAGGCAGAGGGAACCTAGTAATAAGTCACTCCGTTCCCCACCGCCGAATATTGGAGGTATTGCGTGTTGAGTGGCGGAACTCTACTTGCCTCACTGCCTGTAATAAATAATTCATTTCACGGAGCGGGATCGAAGTCACACCCGTCGCGTTTACGCCTATGCCACCGCACCACAACGGCCTCAATTCAAGAGAAATATAAAAAATAAACAATCAATTTAATTCTAAATTTTCTAGTCATATTATAAGACAGAGTCATCCAGAGTAGAATGCAGTCAGATACTCCAATAACAAAAGTGGGTAAGCTATTTTCAGCAAGGTTATAAATTTTAATCACGCAGTTTATATGCGTTTGCACGACATTACATTTATCAAGATCATAATATTTTAGTGCAGGAAAAAAAATCTCTTTCATCTGGTTTTCAGCGGTGATTGAACCTTGTTAATGATGTATTGACATTTAATTACTAAGTTATAAGTATCAAGCAAGCATGTCGCAGGGGAGGGCTAGGAGGCTTGGTGTTGAGACACTCCGCTCCCCACTTTCCGCCAAATTCTGGAGGCTCGAAATGTGAAAGATCCATGAAGATAGAGAAAATAAATTATAAGTTTAGATAAAGTTTTTTTTTATTAACCAAAGAAGAATGTTACCCAAGAGACGGCATACGAAGCCACAAGAGTCAATATCCAAGATGGGAGGACAAAATTAATCTAATGCTAGAATCAAATTGGAGGAGAGTCCCACGGGATTGGAAGCAATGGAAGATGTCAGAGGAGCCCTATGACAAGAGACACACCGAATACATAGATATTTTATAATTTTAGTTATATAATATTGTATCCGAGGCCAGTCGTGGCGCAGGGGCACAAACTGTGACTGTAAAATCGACTGGTTGTGTGTTCGACCCCCACTAGAGGAAATGAAATATTTACTTACATTTATATTTTTATTTCTTCGCTCTGGTGTCGAGGCAAAGAGCGGCGTTGAGTTCCGCCACTCAACACGCAATGCCCCCGGAACTTGGCGGAAAGTGGGAAACGGCGTGTCTTAACACTAGATTCCCCCTGCTCACCCTGCTGTGTGCGGGATACAGCGGGATGAAGTTGATTAATTTTTTTTATCTTAAACTTAATTTCGAAATAAACGGGTTTATTATTATTATTAATAAAGTATACTTCCTCAATTTCTCAGCTGAGCTGAGTTAAAAATTGCACGACTTGTATGAAGGTGAAAGATATTTAGTTTTACGGTGTTGTAAAAATTATCAGCCGAAACAAAACTTAGCCTTTATTACTGTTTAATGCGTTAATGTCACATGTTCCGAGAGAAATATTCTTTTGATGTAATCCGAGTTTATTTTTTATCTTTTTGATAATCTTTTTTTATAAGAAAATAATGTGTGGTATATTGTTAGTTTTACGTATAACCAAAAAAGGAATTGTATCAGTAAGTCATAATTTTCGAGGATTCTTGAGATTTTTGAGCATTTTCTATAATAATAATATACTTTTTCAAAGCTGAACGGGGAAATATAATATAATAAATAAGCTTTTCAAAATAAAATCGCGTAGTAGACTGAAAACTGCGGTGGTTTTGTATTGAAATATATTTTGGTGATTATTTATCACCAAAATTTTAGTAACGGGAACAGTGTTGGAAACTTTTATAACTTTTAAAAATAAAGATATAAATATAAATTTATTAATCTGTGTAAGTATATATTTCCTGATGAGTTTTGCCACAATATTCATTGTTTCCGCCATTTTATTTTAAAATACGTATATTAAGAGAAAATATCTGCGTTTCTTAATATATTTGCTTATATACATAATTAATATACAATAATTTGTTGTTAAACAAGTGCGAGTCGGGTTCGCCCACCGAAGGTTCCGTACAAAAATTATAGGTCTCGGTCTTTTTCTGAAATATAAGCTTAGCTTAGCCACAGCCCTTTCATCTGATACCTCACTTGAATTAGCGGCTTTAATAACAAATTTTGTCCCCCTTTTAACGCTATAATTTTTTGGGATTTACCCATAAATGTATAGTTTTCAGATTTTTTCCACACGATTTGAATTTACCTTTATTTAATTTATTTGTAGATTCTAATTTTTAAAATTCTAGGTTAACTGGAAGTAGCTTACGGGCTTATATTTTTTAAAAGTAAATGCAGAAAATTTTTTTAGGACCTCAAGATACGCAGATTTAAGTACATGGTTAGAATTTCAACTCACTATCTCCAAGCATTCCATAAAGGTTCTTGACAAACAGACAGATAGACGGTCAATAAAGTGATCTTATAAGGGCTCGTTTTCCTTAAAAAATACGGAACCCTAAAAAGCAGCTTTACGCTTTTCCAAGCAGAGGGAACCTATTGTTAAGGCACTCCTTTCCCATTTTACGCCCATCTTTCGAGACATTGCCGCGAACGCCGCAATCTGTCTAGCAGAGCAGGGAAATTTAAACAATTTAATTATAATCATTCACCCGAATGGGGAATGAATCCACAACAATCGCCACAACAATATAGTATAATAAAAATATAAATATTAAACGTAGTTGGTTAGGTTTTGAGGCCAGTCGTGGCGCAGCGGCACGAGCTGTGACTGTAAAACCGACTGGTGGGTTCGATCCCCACTCGAGGAGATGAAATATTTACTTAAATTTATATTTCTATTTCTTGGCTCTGGTGCCGAGGTTAAGCGCGGCGTTGAATTCTGCCTCTCAACACGCAATGCCTCCAGAATTCGGCAGAAAGTGGGGAACGGAGTGTCTTAACACTAGGTTCCCTCTGCCTACCCTGCTGTGTGCGGGATACAGCGTGAAGCTGATTTTATTTTTTTATAATCGTATTTGGATTTTGATGCCAAAATGGCCATTATGATCCGTAACAGTCGTTGGAACAGTGCTACGGAGCTTTCAACAATGTTATATTTTTACAGATAGTTACACTCATTTTTCCAAGTTAAATTATATATATTTTACAGTGAAAAATGTTTCATAGTAACACATATTGGAAAATACATGTTGTAATGCTCTAACAGCGTAACCGTGTAGCTATTATAAAAAATACTGCTTTAAAAGAAACGTGCAAATTATTTCTAATAGAAAATTTCCGTTCCGTTTCCGTTCCCCTATAGACACTTATTAAGATAACGTGCTTTGCCTCGACACTAGAGTAAGGAAATGAAAATATTAAATATTACATTTCCTCAAGTAGGAATCGAACTCACTACCTATCGTTTCAGTCACACGCGTGTGCCCCTGCAGCACGATTGGCCTCTGAGATAATGATTTTAGGTATTTTTTCTATATAAGAACACAAAAAATAATTAAAAATATAAAAAAAAATGTAAATAAATAAAACTAACCTAATTAAGCCAACTGAACTGAACTAAAAAATGGAGAGAAATATATTGAAAGTAAGAAAAATACAAAAAGTTAAAAATCATAAGATAAGACAAAAATTTATTATATCTGATGCATTCACCCAATCCCTGACATTAAAATTAATTAAATAAGAACTATAAATTATTCATGTACATAAATTACAAGTTAAACTGATTTAATAATATACTACAGTAGTCTAGTTTGTTCTGAGAAAGTTATTACCTACACTAGAAACACTAAGAAGATTACATGTATTATATTATATTATGCTATTAGAACATTTTTTTATTCTTAATGGTGATGAAAACGATGATAAAGTCGTATGTTTCACTTATCATAATCATTAATAAATATTAATATGAGGCCAGTCGTGGCGCAGAGGCACAAAGTGTTTAGAATCGAGTGGTTGTGGGTTCGATCCCGACTCGAGGAAATGAAATATTTATTTACATTTATTTTTTCATTCCTTGACTCTCGTGTCAAGGCAAAGCGCGGCGTTGAGTTCCGCCACTCAACACGCAATGCCTCCAGAACTCGGCGGAAAGTGGGTAATGAACAATACAAAAATATATAAAAGTCAAAATCAAAACCAAATAATTTCTTGAACCAATCCCCCAATCAATTAATTATAATATGAAAAGTTACTTTACGCTAAATGAATAAGTTTTTATCATGATCTTTAGTGCTTTAGTTATATGGTTATGGGTTCGATATCAACTCGGGAGAGTAAATTATTTTCATTTCTTCGCCCTGATAATAGAACAAACCGCAGTGTTGAGTTCCAATCAATGCGCAATGTCTCGAAAATTGGGCAGAAAAATGAAAAGAGTGTCTGTAAAGTGTCTAAACACTAAATACCTCTGAATACCCTTGCTTTTACGGAATAAAACGGGAACCAGTTTCTATAATAGCTTTTAAACTATTATAAAACGATTTATAATATAGCGTTTGCAAATGAACCGTGTAGGTATTTATACTCACACCTTCATCTCAAACCATATACTTTCATCTCGCTGACGTGCTGTCGAAACTCCTTTTTATCATAATTTGCGGTTCAGCTATAGTAATCATTGGATGGATCCAACTTATATTACACATTTATATGCCTTTTCAATTATACTGTCCATATATATCGTGACGAGATCATTTTCCTTATATATCTACATTATGTAAAATCATTTAATCATGGACCTAAGAGCTATCTAATTTACTATTAGCTGGTTGAATTACTAAACGGTATTATATATTCTTTGTATTAGTATTTTTTGAGGCAAGTCGTGTCAGAGTTGTGAGTTCGATTTCCACTTCAATTCCGTCTGGTAGCGAGGCAAAGAGCGGTGTTGAGTTTTACTACTCAACACTCAATACCCATCCAGAATTTGGCGGAGGTGTCTTAATGGCAGTACTTTAACATTACGTTAACAGGTTCCCTCCGTCTAACCTACTAGGCGTTGGATCTAGCGTAAAGCAAAAAAAAATACATAAAAAAAGAATGTTTACCATGTGATAATGACAAATAAGTTTAAGTTTTATATAATCGGATATATTTTTGTACCAGTAAGGCACCATTATTTGTAAAATTTATTAACAAACGTCAACGTTATTATTTTTAGCACTAATTTTAATGCTGTGTAAAATTAATGTCATTTTAACGCGTTAAACAACTTTATTTTGTCGCATTACGTCTTTTAAAGTGAAAATATCGATTTAGTCTCTGTTTAAAATGTATTGATATATTTTCGCACTCCGATCTGAAGGCAAATATTTTATATAATAAATTCTAAAAAGTATAATGATTTATATATTTTTTTCATATTTAATTATGTATGTATTATGGTACAAATAAAAAACTCTCCATTTAAAGATATATGACACAAAGTTTGAAAAAAATTAAAATCAATATAACGTTTTTTATTGTGTTAATTATTTTTATTTTATGGTAATACTTTATTTGGCTCACTTGATTTTTTTCATTTTTTATAGTAAATGAAATCAAAAATGAAATTAGCTTTACGCTGTATCCCAGCACACCGCAGAGGGAGACAGAGGGAACCTAATATTAAGATACTCCGTTCTCCACTTTCTGCCGGATTCTGGAGGCATTGCGTATTGTGTGCTAGAACTTAAAGCCGCGCTTTGTCTCGACACCAGAGCGAAGAAATGGAAATATACATTTAAGTAAATATTTAATCTCCTCGAGTGGGGATCGAACCCACAACCAGTCGGTTTTACAGTTACACTTTGTGCCTCTGCGCCACGACTAGCCTCATTATAATAGATGATCCTTAAGTCGCGCGTATCTTAAGGACCAGACTAGAAATATTGTAATAGATTTAATTATACTTATGAAATTATTATTATTATCAACTAATAATATTTTTTTTTTCACTACAAGATAATATTTATTTTGACCCCTTAACAAAAAAATAACGCGAAGTTTATAACTGTTATAGGTATCTCTGGACGGACAAGTTTCACAGCAAAGCCGTCATCACCAAAGTTGTCCACATGGAAATAACCTGTCCAATGACATACATATTATTAATATTGGGGGGTGGTCCCAGGATCCATATATTTTGTTCGTTAGAATGTGACATTGTGAAATGGCAAAACTTAACGCCAAACTTTGCCATTTGCCAACATTTAGTAATCGAACCTACAACCATTGTGCCACGAAGAGGTAAATTAAATATATATTTTTAATTTAATTTAACTACTCAAAATCTTGAAGTTAGCTGTTTCCGGGCGGAAAATATTCCATTCTTTGAAATATGTTAATCTTTTACAAAAGAGGCAAGTGTGTAATTGGATTTTACCTATTTAGATTTATTAATGTCAATATTAATACTTAAAGCAATTTTGAAATGGTTGGTATGCGCACACAAGTTTTAAAAGTTTTTAATAAATTTATTATAAATTTAATATGAACGATTGTAATATATGTAATTTTGTAGGAGTTAAATTTTATATAGTTTTTTTTTATTGTAGCTTCCTATCAGGGCAAGCAAAGAAAACGTGGGAACCTAATGTTAAAACAGTTCCCACTTTCAGCGCAACTTTGGAGGCATTGCTTGTTGAGTGGCGGAATTCAACGCCGCGCTTTGAATATAAAATATTTCATATCCTCAGGTGGACATCGAACCAACAATTTATATAAATTGCTATAAACATTCGTAATTTTGAATACTCAATCACTTATTAAGAACAAACAAATATTATATTAGTATTATAATAATAAATCTTAAATTAATTACAAAAATATTTTTGATACACGCGACTATATCTGTAACTCGTTATTTCAAATTTCGAGGAGATGAAATATTTACTTAAACTTATATTTCCATTTCTTCGCTCTGGTGTCGAGGCAAAGCGCGGCGTTGAGTTCTGCCACCTAACACGCAATCCCTCCAGAATTCGGCAAAAAGTGGGGAACCTCCCTCCCCCTGCCTATCCTGCTGAGTGCGAGATGAAGCTGACTAAAATATTTATTTTAGATTATATATTCTTAAATATGATACTATAATAATAATAAATATAATACAGACATTTTATAGTGTACAGTGGTTCTTTATATTAATTGGCATTTAATTTGCAAAAAGATTAAGTCCAGAAGCAATCGTAATCGATCAATCAATTTACTTTCGTGCTCAAATCGATGTAATTATAATTCATCGATATTTATTTCGATTTTTTTATATGAGTGAAACTAGTAGCGGTGGGTGAGTTAATCAGTCATTCATAAATAAATATCGAATAGGATGTTTAAAAAAATCCTTTTTAATTTGGTGTGAAAAAAAAAGAAAGAAAAGAAGTAAAAAAACTTTATTTTAAAGTTTAATTAAAAAAAAGATTATGTTTTGAAAAGATTTTTTCTTTAACTAAATAATTGGAGCTAATAGCGGTGAAGTATTTAGTCTCTATCTATAAATAAACATTGAACGATAAAAGATGAGAATTTTTCTATTTTAAATTAGTATTTTTTAATTTTATAGTAACTTTATCATACATCAGAAATCTTTGATATTTTTGGTTTTATTCTGATATCCATGAATGTTGCCTATTAGTAAAACCCGCATCCAAATTGCATAGTTTGAAATCAGCTCCACCCAGCAAGGTAGGCAGAGGGACCCTAGTGTTAAGACTCTCCGTTCCCCACTTTCCGCCGAGTTCTGGAGGCATTGCGTGTTGAGTGGCGGAACTCGACGCCGCGCTTTGCCTCGACACCAGAGAGAAGAATTGAAAATATAAACGTAAATAAATATTTCATTTCCTCGAGTGGGGATCGAACTCACAACCAGTCGATTTACAGTCACACTTTATGCCCCTGCGCCACGACTGGCCTCAAATATAGTTTGAAAGATATGCAATTTTCATATCAAGTAAAGATAGCTAAACAAACAAAATATCATAAATATTTATTTATTTAATAAATATTAATAAATTTATCATTAAAATTCAAAAGTTCAACAAATGTAAGCTTAAATGATAATATAATGAGGACTAATGAAGCCAATATCCTAGTTTAATGATATCGTGCCCAGATGTCCTTCCTCGATAGTCGGCCGCAGTACTTGAACAATAAAATGATTTCTCGAATAGCACTCTTGAATCTCTTGACACACATTCAGCAAAACAGAGTAAGATCAGTTGCGATCGACAGAATGTCTAATGTGGCCGTGTAAAGAAATCCCTTAATATATGTGTATATTTTTTAGGGTAGGCAGAGGGAGTGTTAAGACACTCCACTCCCCACGTTACACCGGATTCTGGAGGCTTTGCGTGTTTAGTGACAGATATCAACGCCACGCTTTGCCTCGACACTAGGGCAAAGAAATGAAAACATTCAATATTTCATTACCTCGAGTGGGAATCGAACCCACAACCAGTTGCGTTTACAATCACACGCATGTGCCCCTGCGCCACAACTGGCCATAGTATTAAACATTATAAAATTCATTTTACGCAAATGTAAATGACCGTATTGTTTTTAGACAGTAGTATGTACTTTGTTTTGTTGCATAAAATGTTTTTATAAATACGAAAGTTATATTTTCCTTGCGAAACTATTTAAACTAGGATAGGAGTTCAGTTCCGCCATAACATCATAATATATATTTTTTACCTTCACTCTATATCCGGCACAAAGCAGTGGCAGAGGGAACCTAAATTAAGGCTCTCCGTTCCCCACTTATATATATTATACTATACTTATAATACTAGTTAAATCTGCAAGAAATTAGTGCAAGCTAAAATATATTTAAATATAATATAATGATATTGGAAGTGCTTGCCAAGTTTCTATTTCATACGATAGTAAGCTGTATCATTAACTATTTAAGAAACATATTAAAAATAAGTTTAAATATATGCTGACACTAACCTACAGTTAAAACGATATATGATGTCGCGATTCAAATTAGCACGTGATTTTCTATTTATTTCCCAATCGCAAATACCAAATACGAGAGAAGATTAACAAATTGGTTATAAATTGTTTAAAATGTTTAAGCAGGTATATAATATGTATGGTAAAGGCCAATTTGGTAAAACAAGAACTCTCTCATTGCCATCTTGGGATTCGACTTGTATTTCAACTTTAAAATGTATGAATTTATTTGTTCGCGTGTTCATCTCGTTACCTACTTACTTAAATTAGAGTTATGGATGGTGTTGCCACATAAAATTAACTTCAAATCTTTTTATCCCTGTTTATTTTTTCCTTAATAAGTAATGTCATGAGCATTAATACTTTTAATTTTTTTTTACAACTTCACGCTGTATCCCTTACACAGCAGGGTAGGCAGAGGGAACCTAGTGTTGAGGCACTCCGTTCCCCATTTTCCGCCAATTTCTGGAGGCATTGCATGTTGAGTGGCGAAACTCAAAGCCGCGCTTTCCTCTCGACACCAGAGCGAAGAAATGAAAATATAAATGTAAATAAATATTTCATCTCCTCGAGTGGGGATCGAACCCACAACCAGTCGATTTACATGCACACTTAATGCCGTGTGTGAAAAAGGCGTTTTCTTTTTGTCAAAGAGATTATTATTTATTTCAGAATAGCTTCTTCCACTTAAGTTTATTAATATATTGTAGTTAAATTATACATTTTTTATCAGCTTTAAACTGTGTCCCGCATATTGTAAGGTAGATAGGGAACCTAGAGTTAAGACACTCCTTTCCTCAGTTTCCTCCTAATTCTCGAATATACATAATATTTACTCGTTTAGTAGTTTTTGCGTGGAAGTGGAGCTAAAATGTAACTCAAAAATTTTCAAAATCAATCAACTTAAAAAATACTAATACATAATTATATTATACAAACTTTAATTTTGAAATTGAGGTTAAATATTTTAATAATCGCTTCATTATATACAAATAAAATAAAATCAGAGTCCACCATCACAGAAATAACATAATCTGGATTTATATCATTTTTATCATAGATAAAAATAAAAATAGATTCAAACGATTTGTTAATCCTCTATCACTGACAGATATTTAGTA
Source organism: Heliconius erato x Heliconius himera (assembly GCA_013421005.1). Taxonomy (NCBI): domain Eukaryota; kingdom Metazoa; phylum Arthropoda; class Insecta; order Lepidoptera; family Nymphalidae; genus Heliconius; species Heliconius erato x Heliconius himera. Next base: position 15,408 of record JAATLQ010038481.1, on the reverse strand, counting down.
GCTAGGTGTATTTAGATATTTAGTAGTTAAGTGTATTTTATACGGTTGTTTCGTCAACGGGCGTTGCTAGTGAACGAACACCGATATTATCAAAATAAATCAGCTTCAAGCTGTATCCCGCACACAGCAGGATAGGCAGAGGGAACCTAGTGTTAAGACACTCCGTTCCCCACTTTCTGCCGAATTCTGGAGGCATTGCGTGTTGAGTGGCAGAACTCAACGCCGCGCTTAATCTCGACACCAGAGCGAAGAAATGGAAATATAAATTTAAGTAAATATTTCATCTCCTCGAGTGGGGATCGAACCCACAACCAGTCGGTTTTGCAGTCACACCTCGTGCCGCTGCGCCACGACCGGCCTCTTTATCGTAGATAAAGATAAAAATAAATTCAGACGATTTGTTAATCCTCTTTCACTGACAGATATTTAGTAGATAGTTGTATTTAGATATTTTATACGGTTGTACGGTGTATTTTATACGGTTGTTTCGTCAACGGGAGTTGCGGTTCAACGAACACCGATATTCATGCTAATGTTGAACAATTAGTAAGTATGCCGAAGGTGGTTCTGGTGATAAGGAGATACTGCCTTTCTTTCTACTTGCCTTAATTGGCTTATGTTGGCATTTTTTTTATTTAATTAATTAAATGTTTTAATTACAAATTAGAATTTCGGTATATGTACATTATAATGAAAAACAGTAGTTTATTTGTATGGAAAAATAACATTGATAGAGTGATATATCGTTTTTTCTTTTTTTTAGCTTTACGCTCTATCCGCTTGTTAAGACAATTCGCTTTCTACTTTTCGCCGAACTCTGGAGACATCAAGTGTTAAACTAAACGCCGCGCTTTACCTCAAAACCACAGTAAAGAAATTATATTTCTATAATATGATCTTTTGATAACAAAAAAACATCTACGTTATTAAACAATAATATAAATAACACTCAATAGTTAATTAAACCGTTGTATTTAGTTCATTCATATTCGTTCATTTGCAACTCAACATATGAATGTTCATAAATGAATGAATGGGTGAAAAATGAGTTATATGAGTGAACATAAATATGTCCAGTCGTGGCGCAGGGGCATAAGGTGTGACTGTAAAACCGACTGGTTGTGGGTTCGATCCCCACTCGAGGAGATGAAATATTTACTTAAATTTATATTTCTATTTCTTCGCTCTGGCGTCGAGGACAAGCGCGGCGTTGAGTTCTGCCGGTCAACACGCAATGCCTCCAGAATTCGGCAGAAAGTAGGGAACGGAGTGTCTTAGCACTAGGTTCCCTCTGCCTACCCTGCTGTGTGCGAGATACAGCGTGAAGCTAATTTATTTATTTTATAAATATATATAAAAATTTTTTGGCAACCTGTTATTTACATAAAATTCTTTATTACGCTTGATGTATATCTCTATACTAAAATGTTTATCACCTACTGCTCTACTAATAAATATAATAGTATTCTTAAATGATGTAAAATTAACATAATATATAGCAAATTTAAAATGCAGGCTTTCACAAATTATAAAGATAATAATTAAGTCGATTTTTAATGATATAATTGAGCTATAGCGGCATCATTATTGGGTTGACACGACTACGAGTTTTTAATCATTTGTTTTGAAATTTGTAAAAATTATTCACTTTCGCTTTTATTACTTTGTTAGCCATAAAATATAAATGATAATGATCAATCAACTTCACGCTGGGTACCGCAGGGTAGGCAAAGGACAAACCTAGTGGCAACACAATCGGCTTCCTATTTAACGCCGAATTCTGAAACCATTGCGTGTTGATCGGCGGAACTCAACGCCGCCCTGTGCCTCGTCACCAGAGCGTTTTATGCCGTGTGATCCCGGCCTAGAATAGGATCATCCTGGTACTGGTGGTGTCGTAAAAGGCGACTAAAGTACGTGTGGTAGAGTCACGTCGCCAGCAATGGCAACACGCATGGGCAGATTCGACCGGATCATTACCACCCCCGGCATTTAAAACCGGCGTGAAGTAGTGGCTTAATGCCACTGCGTTTCGCATCAGGTAATGCCGGGCTCCGGCGCCCAACCCACCTTACAGACAGGCAACGCACCTGTAGCTCCTCTGGTGTTGCACGGGGTCGTGGGCGGCGGTGATCACTTGACATCAGGTGACCCGCACGCTCGTTTGCCTTGTCTTTTCCATAAAAAAAAAAAAAGAGCGAAGAAATGAAAATATAAATTTCAATAAATATTTCATTTTCTCGAGTGAGGCTCAAACCCACAACCATCCGTGTTTACAGTCACACACTCATACTCCAGCGCCACAACTGGCCTCAGTACCTACACAAATAATAAGGAAATCAAAATACAAAAACGAAGTAAAAACTCAAGGACCGCCGTATGGGGCCATAAAGCGTCCCAAATACAATAAAAAATGAAGTTTGTGTACGTTTCTAGCATACGGGTGAGATGTGGTAACGATAAGGCCAATCTGGAAGGTTATCTGGTCACCTTGAACCGCCACTTTTGACAACATTTTTTAACTCCTAATAAACGCTAATACTTCACCAAGGGAGTTTATTTATATCATTTAGATGTACTGATGTGCTATTAGTATAGCTAACAAGTCACGACGGTGTAATTCGTCTAACCAATATTGGTTGTTGTCATATTTAAAGCCAGTCGTGGCATAAGCGTGTCACTGTAAATGTGACAGGTTGTGGGTTCGATTCCCATTCGAGGAAATGAAATTTGAGTTGAGTTTTGACACTTAATAAGTAATGCCTCCAGTATTCGGCGGAAAGTGGGTAAAGGTAGTGTCTTAATGGTGACGTAGTGTCTTCACACTAGGTTCCTAGGTTCCCTCTACCTACCCTGCTATGTACGGGCTTTACACTACGTAAAGCTATATAAAATAACATTTAACATTTAGACAGCAACAAATAAGATCTGATGTACTCTTTAGATACTCCATTTCTCTTCATTGATAAAATAAAAAAGTGTCATTGATATATTGTATCATTTTAAATATTAACTGATGTAATTTATCACATAACTAAGTCAGCCAAATTAGTATATTATGCAAGCTGTACCTAAATACGAGTATATCTACAGCACATAAAAAAATACAAAAAGTCGAAAAAATATTTGTTTATGTTTAGCATTTTAATTAAGAAAATTCGTTTTAAGTATTTTGATTAAAAGTGGAGTACTCGGGTGAAATTCAAAAGCAGAACATCAAAGATACTGGAGGAAAGTCACATAAAAAGCATGAGGACCTCCCAGAAAGCGTGTATTAATTAAGAGGTTGATGACAGAGGACGAGACGAAAGAACTATGCAGGGATTGGCGCTTCGTTCTCTCTGGTTACCCCAAATAAGGCACCCCGTAAGTAAGATATATATATCCTTAAGACTTTCCAGATCATTCTGCATATATTCGAATGTCATGAACAGAGGACGATGTCACCAGAATTTTCCCCTATCACACCATTTTGCATACTAATGTCATTTTTAAAATTCACAGCATATTTTACGTTCTTATCACTTTTGGGGCAATTGCGAGTAAAGAGTATATACGCGTTAAGAATATTAATTAATAGTTAAATACAACAAGTGACTGATGGTTAGGAATTATAAATAAGGCATAATTGGTCAGTTTGGGCAATAAAACCAATACACTATAAGAATTCTAACAATAACATTAATCACAGTTTATATCTATTATGTGAGATGGTTCCTCAGAAGCTCACGCACGAAGGAAACCTTCTGGGGTTTTAGACAATAGAGTATAATTCGCAAGCGATTTGCTTGCAACCCATATTTGATTAACCATATTAGGAATTTGATTACAACTTTTTAGGATAGGTCACGTGTAGCTTTATTTTTTTTTAGTATTTTAGTATGTATAAGATAATATAATAGATATTAAAATATGTCTAAGTGGGGAACGGAGTGTCTTAACACTAGGTTCCCTCTGCCTACCCTGCTGTGTGCGGGATATAGCGTGAAGCTAATTTTAATTTTTTTAATTTTAAAATATGTGTCTCAAAGTTGCCCTGATTTTTTTATTCACACTGCATCCCAGAACCTAGTGTTCAGACTCCGGTCCTCATTTACCGCCTAATTTGGAAAGCATTGCGTATTGAGTGACGGAACTCAACGCCGCGCTTTGCCTCGAATCCGACCTCCGTGAAGAATCACCTCGAGTGAAGAAATGACGATGTTAAATATTTAACTTCTTCGGGTGGGAATTGAACCTACAACCTGTCATACGCTTGTGCACCTACGCTACGACTGGTATTCTTTATTATATTATTTGATCAATTAATTAATTTACATACAGTAAAATAATTTATATAATTACATTTAAAATAAGCAATCTGTCAATTCAACCACATATACAACAAGGTCTTAAATAAAATTGAAATATCCATACGTTCAACCATACAAACGTTAACATTTATTATATCAGTAGGTTAATGATATGTATACTTAGTAGATAAAATATATTATTATGCCAATTTAAATCTCATTTCTAATCTTGTCTAAAATAGTTTTAAAAGTATATCGAGGCTGTCGTGGTGCAACAGAACTATGACTGACTGGCTCTAAGCGCGATGGTTTGATTGTGAGTTCGATTCCCGAACGAGGGAATGAATTATTTCTTCCTCTCCTTGCCTTTTCTCCTTGCTTTAGGAAAAGGACAAAGCGCGGCGCTGTGTTCCGCCACGCAACACGCAATGTCTCCTAAATCTACGTTTCCCCTGCCTCCCATTCTGTATAAGGGTATAGCGTGTAGATACCAAAAATACATCACTTTCTTTCATTAATCGCCCTTTATCTCAATTGTCTTGCAAAAATACAAATTTTTGTGATTTATAAGTTTAAGTATATCTTTTTTATTTCAATATTTTTTAAAGTATTATTTTTAAAGTGAATATTCTATTTTTACCTATAATGAGAAATGATCAGAAATAATAGAATCATGTTTCTTTCTTTGCTTATATACAGAACTAGCATTCCCAAATGTGGCTTCGCCTGCTTAAGCTTACTGTTATATTACTGCCAAATTATTTAAAATGCTTACAAAAAGTGAAGCCTGTGTGTCATTCTGATGTGAAGTTTGATCTAAATCCGTTTAGTAGTTTTTATATAAAGGTGAAACAAACATCCATCTTCACAGACTTTCACAATAATAATATTAGTAGGATTATACAGAATATAAACAAATACATTTTTAACTTTTTATTTTTTTTTTAACAATTTTTTAAATTAAAGTATTGAACTTTTAAATGTATTTTATTGCGAATGTAATTGAGCAACATTATATTTATCACTGAATTATTTTGAAATTTTAATAGCTACGTACTCGTATTTCGCATTAAAATGAATCACATCTCAATATTGTATATCATGTATGTATAATGAGGCTAGTCGTGGCGCAGCGGTACAAAGTGTGACTGTAAAACCGACTGGTTGTGGGTTCGATCCCCACTAGAGAAGATGAAATATTTACTTAAATTTATATTTCCATTTCTTCGCTCTGGTGTCGAGCCAAAGCGCGGCGTTGGTTCTGCCGCTCAACACGCAATGCCTCCAGAATTCGGCAGAAAGTGGGGAACGGACTGTCTTACACTAGGTTCCTAGGCCTACACTGATGCGTGCGGGATACAGGGTGAAGCTGAAGCTGATGTATGTATAATGTGACTACACGTCCAGTTTTGAACGGGACCGTCCCGTTTTTCGTTGTTATTTACACTAAAAAAACAAAAGTGCATGTAAAACCACAAAAGGATATATATAAAAAAGTACCCAAAACAAACAAAAGGGAGATGTTTTTTTTGTGTACCTACTATGTACACAAAAAAACCAAAGTAAACAATTGCTAACGAAAACGAACCGATGTCTCGTTTTGAGCCGGAAAAAGGATGGTCACATTACGTATGTATGTATAATGTGATATATATACAAAACCAATACAATATTTAAGGATGCCGACAGGGGCATCCTTAAAGCCTTTCGTTAAAGTAATGCTGTTGTTTTTATATGCCAATTAAAAGACTTTAGCAAAATATAAATATAATAAAAATATTTAATGTCTGTATAGTGTAATTTTGTTTTATTATAATTATAACAATTTCATTTGGATACAGTTTTCCAGTAATAAACGATAATGGACTTTTTGTTCCAAGGTTGATATATTCGTACAACGGAGTGCAATTTGCCTTTAGAAATGCGGTAAAAGTGTTAAGTGCTATCTGAGAGACTTTTATATATATATATATATATATATATATATATATATATATATATATATATATATATATATATATATATATATATATATATATCTCCAGATATGTAGGGGAGAGGGGGGTAGCTTAGAACAGGGGCACCTTTGAAAATATGTGTTAACAGAGCTATTTTAAAAATAAATTTTGGTAATTTTTTTTTGAGTAGTGGCAGCACTAATCTGCACACGTGTCACTTGTCACCGCTGATATATGAGAACCAGTTGTTGAGTTACGAGGAGTGTTTGATTTTGAGTAAAATTTTAAGCATTTTTAAATAAACGCGTAAGGATCACAGGGATCCAATTCAAGGTATATGGTTTTATTTTTTCCTCTTTTAGTTAGAATGTTTCATATATCATGCAATAAACTAGAAATTACTACAATTTTTAAACTTTTACTTGAAACAAAACGTTTGTAATTTTTCAATTACCACTGAGGCAGCTTTGAACAAAATAAAGGGGGCAGTTTTGAATATTATTATATGTAAAAAAATACCGCGAAAGAAAAACAAAACTATACTGAACTTTTCTTCACAAGAAACTGACTCAAAAATGAATTGGAATTAGAAGAGGAAGTGACAATTTACTGTGAAGAGAATGAAGATACTGAAATCTGTGCGTATGAAGACTACGAAATGGAATTAGATAACAACTTAATAAATATTGGAGACTTCGTTTTAGCGAAATGTAATAGTAAAAAAGTAGCTTGTATATTTTTTTCTTTCCTGAGAAAGAGGACAAGCGCTACGTTAGTTTTTCAAAAGTCTTACGTAGACTAGACTTGAGGCCAGTCATGGCGCAGCGGCACGAAGTGTGATTGTAAAACCGATTGGTTGTTGGTTCGATCCCCACTCGAGGAGATGAAATATTTACTTAAATTTATATTTCCATTTCTTCGCTCTGGTGTCGAGGCTAAGCGCGGCGTTAAGTTCTGCCACTCAACACGCAATGCCTCCAGAATTCGGCAGAATGTGGGGAATGGAGTGTCTTAATACTATTGTTCCCTCTGCCTACCTTGCTGTTTGCGGGATAAAACGTGAAGCTGATTTTTATTTCTTACGTAGACTACTTCCCCCAATTTCAGTTGCTGCTTACGTCACGTACTACATCCATGTTTTCCTTTAAATTTATTTTTTCTAAGTTCAAATTAGGGTAATAAGTTGATTATTTAAAAAATATTTTGTTTCATTTTCATAATATTACATTTATTCTATGATTGATCCCATAATGCTAATTACTTCTAGGAAGCCAAAGCTACTTTTTTTGTTTGTTCGTTTTTAAAGTCTATTAATAAAAATTAAAGTTATTTAACACTAGTACTAGTACAATCACAATATTAAACTAGGTATATTATTTTTTCAAGTTAACATGGTACTGATATTTGATCTCTATCGTTTCTAATGTTAAGTTTATTAATAAAATTACTTAAAAGTTTGATAAGCCTTTTAATTCCATTGAATTCGATGATAGTTCAAAACTGCCCCATATATGTTCAAATCTACCCCGGAAGGGGGGCAGCTTTGAACATTTGACTACTGCTACTAAAGTTGATATTGCACCGTTAACTTGCATATTTTTCTACATATGATGCTACGATTGTGTGGCACAATAGTTGGACTAAGTATTGTGTAATAGTAAAGAAGTTAAAAACTGTAGAATTTTTAGATATGACACAAAGTTTAAAAATCGTTCGAATGTGCCCCCCTCTCCCCTACTTGGTATATCTATTTTTAAAAGACAATGTATAAAAATTATTATAATTTTTTTTTATTAATTATTATTATTATTTATTATTTAATTATTATTATTATTTAATAATTATTATTATTTATTTATTGTATGTATACAATAAATATATGTTTTTTAAACTAAATTTCTATAGCAGAAAATTATTTTTTTTACAAAACGCACAATGCAACTGAGTGCTTATGTTTGATTACTAAAATTGGTTCTTAGTAATATTTGCCAGCACCTCAATTAGTATAGTAATTTGGTCTCTACTACTTTAATACGACTAAATTATTATATTCCAAGTAGGTTATTTTTTCATATAATAAGCAGTCATTTTCTAATAACTTAAAGATATTACGCGTTGGGTGGTGCAATCCACTCTTTATTTTAAAAATAATCAATTTATCAAGTTTTTAATCTACTACTATTAAAAATAGAGCATACCATATTATATTTTTCCGATGGCAATAATAGAGTTCAATATTTACAAAGAAATATTGGATGTACATGTATATGATACAATAAAATCTAAAATAATTATAATATTTTTTAAAATATTGTTCTACACTTAGTAAAAAATTTTTTTTTTAGAAAACTGTAGTATTTTCGAGATAGTCTTTGAATAAAATGCAAGCAATGTATAAAAATTTGAAAGAAGAAGGATTTAAACACGAGTCTCTAAAATATTATCCAAGCATTGTGACCACTAAGCCATACATTTTTGCGAAGTTGTTCCGAAATTCGGTTTCAAAAGAGGCGCGGGTTCAAATCCCGCAACGTTATTTTTTTTGAAAAAGAAAAGTATTCTATGAAGTTTGCTGTTTCATTAAAGTATTATTATTTATAATTTTACAGCAATTTTATAAAACTTATGTTGAATAAGTAATATAATGTTAGCATTATGTTAACTTTACTTGTTTGTTTATCGTTAAAGTATGTTGTTTACGCATCGCTAGTTGATATTGATACCACTTACAATTAGAATCTAATATAATATATAAAATTAATTGAGGCCAGTCATGGCTCAGGGGCACAATGTGTGACTATAAGCGCGGCTTGTTGTGGGTTCGATTCCTACTCAAGGGAAAGAAGAAAATAAAGCTTCACGCTGTATCCCGCACACAGCAGGGTAGGCAGAGGGAACCTAGTGTTAAGGCACTCTGTCTCTGTCACACTTTCAGCCGAATTCTGAAGGCCTTGCGTGTTGAGTGACAGAACTCAACGCCGCGCTTTGCCTCGACACCAGAGCGAAGAAATGAAAATATAAATTTAAGTAAATATTTCATCTCCTCGAGTGGAGATCGAACCCACAACCAGTCGATTTACAGTCACACTTTGTGCTCCTGGGCCCGACTGGCCTCAATATTGGGAAAGATATATTTATTTAAATTAATATTTTCATTTCTTCACTCTAGTAACTAGTTGCCTCGCGGCCGCGTTGACCACCAATCAACACGCAATGCCTCCAGAATTGGACGGAAAATGAGGAACGGAGTGTCTTAACATTAGGTTAAAAATGTTAAGAACCCCCTGCCTATCCTGCTTAAGACACTGCATTCTCATTCAACACTTTCATCGAAACCTACAGGCATTGCTTATTGATAGGGAGAACTAAACGTCGTGCAACCAGAGGGAAGAAATGAAAACATGAAATATTTCATTTTCTCGAGCGGGAATTGAACCAACCACCTGTCAGGTTTACAGCCGCACGCCTGTGCCTCTGCACGACTAGCTTCGCCAATAGTTTTAATTCAAATAAGATGTACTTAATATCTGTAGGACTTTAAGTAGTAGTTAGTAGTTCTAGTTTAGTTTCTTTAGTATATAGTCTCTTCATTCTAAGAATATCTATGCATAGTTAAAATTAATTATTTTTATTCGAAAAACGATATAATTAAAAGATTTTTGGCAGTCTTTCTCATTAACTTGGTCAAAGGAGCGTCGTTTTCAACTTTTTGCTTGTACAAAAATGACACACATTAAGGAATTATAAGGAATTATATGGAGACCTTTTAAGGCGATTAAGTTGTGTCATGTTTCCCCTTGATTTCCTATAGTTTAATTATATCTTTATATATATAATAAACATTTATTATTTGACATTGCACGTATGCATGACCAATTAAATATTGCCATGGGGTTTTTGTCAGAATCGTAATATAAGATTGAGAAAATTATCGCGTAAAAGTAATATATTACAGGTTTTTCTTACTTTACGATTGTTTTTTCTAATATTGCGGTGTAGAACAAGTGTTAGGACTCTTATTTCTCCGTTATCCACTCGAATTTAATTTTAATTCGACATTTTAAAAATTGATAAAATAAATATTATCGATTCCCCTGAGTGAAGATGGAATCCAACCATCCTGTTTACATTCAGAGATGGTCCGTCCCTATATGGTCGTCCGCCATAATGGTGTCAGGTCTCAATAAAATATATTTGTTATAGATTGATAAATAATAATGTCATTTGTATAGGTACTGGTGGCCGCGACTTAATACTGAATTAATTTAATGTTATCTACGATTTTTATGAAGTTCGCGTCGCTTTCTATGACATTTTTTCGATTTAATTTTTTAAATACAATTTGATTGATTAATTATTCGAATTTTAAGAAACTTTTTATTGTTTAGTACCTAATGCTGAAGTATCAAAAATGTTCAAGATTCACCAAAAATCAAAACTTATGATAATATATATTTTTTCTTATTTCATAAGGACAGACATGGCAACTTTGTTGCATTCATGTTTTAATATTCCATTCATCGCTTAACTAGAATAATAAAAAAAACAAAAGTCAAAGCACTTACCCTTCACTTTTGTCGTATATCGGGAATGTCTGATGAGCCAAGTCTTGGAGAGACGAGCTCGTCTGTGGTTCTGCTGAGATACCTTGGGCCCTCTGTTTCCTGGGACCTCTGGACCTCGCATACTGCTGATACGGGAACACGCTCTGTAACTTATCGAGTTGAGAGCGCAACTCCAGCATTTCCTGATCGCGTCGCTTCAGCAACGCCTCCAGCTCCCTAATCCTCTCTACCAACGGTTGCATATCGTTAGCCACTGTTGCGCTAGCAACACAGTTTTCCGAATCTGAATTCATAGTGCTGGGGGTCCCCATTATACCATTTAACTCTTCTCGATACGTTTCGTCTAAGGCACGTCGATCGCCGTTGACAGTGGGCGCCACGGTAAGCGCTCCTCCTCCTGTGTTCACTACGGCCCTCGGCTCATCGTCACCAGCAGCCCGCTGTGACGATCCAAAGCAAAGGGTATCGAAACACACGCGCATTCACTCGGCTACCGAGCACTTCAGGAAACCACGGCTGGATTTCACTTGGTTTATTAAAGTTAACGTATCTAATACACTGCACTGTTTATAATGTCGGTCACTTTCAGTTCGATTCTTGTGTTGGGAAGTGCGTGCGAGTCGTGCGACGCGAGCGCGGCCGGGCGAGGTAGTGATACGCCGTCCTGTCAGCCGTCAGCCCCGCGTGCCTCGGTGACGCCCTGCAAATCAGTCCTCATTTTATTATCTGTTGTTAGTGAAAATAAATATTGTCGAATTATTTATATCTAGGCAATTTTTGTGTTTATCTTTTATAAATTAATCTTTACGCTATAAGGATGTTCTAATTACTGCCAAATCTAATTATAGCAATGTAGTAAAAAGTATAAATTAATGCAGAATGATTAAAACGACTGTAGATACGACAGGTTGTGTGTGTGAGTTTGATTCCCACTCGAGGTAATGAAATATTTTAAATTTTCATCTCCTTGCTTTCTCTCTCTCTCTCAATGAGTAAAGGTGAGGTGGCGTTGAAATCTGTCACTCAACGAAAGTGTCTTAACGGGAACGGAATGTCTTAACTTTAGATTCCGAAATTCCCTGTACCCTGCTATATGCGGGATAAAGCGTAAAGCTAAAAAAACAATTAGCTAGTGCCATTTTACTTTATTTTCAGACAAATAGGCATAATCATAAAAAAATCACAATATTAGGTGGATTAAAGAATAAATAAGTGAATTAACGTAGTGTTTATGAAGAACCAACAGACAACAGCATAATCTCAAAGATTATTATCCTAACGTGTATTTATTATTATGTAAGTACTATCTATATATATTTTTAGCCTGTCTTGTATTTTTTATAAACATGACATTTTATTTTTTATACATTTTCTTTGATTTGATGCAATCGATATATATATATATTTTATCTTATATAAAATAAATAAATCAAATAAATCAGCTTCACACTGTATCCCGCACACAGCAGGGTAGGCAGAGGGATCCTAGTGTTAAGACACTCCGTTCCCCACTTTCTGCTGAATTTTGGAGACATTGCATGTTGAGTGGCAGAACTCAATGCCGCGCTGAACCTCGACACCAGAGCGAAGAAATGGAAATATAAATTTAAGTAAATATTTCTGGACTGGCCCCTTTTATCTTATATATTTTTTATAAAATTGATTTTGATCTGCAATATCTAAATTGGAATAGAAATATTTACGTGGTGATTCCCAGGGGATTTCCACGACAGAAAATATAATATGTATATTAATAACTAGCAACCTGGGATCTGGGAAGACTGGTGATGAGATAACAAATGATACATCCTGAGTGCCCGAGGTGACTCTAATTACAAAAGGATTAACGTTTGTACCCTTTTCCATTTCAGACATTAGTTTTTGAGATCAGCGCGTTCTAACAAACAAACATAACGTAGCTTTATTATTTGAAATATAGACATTTTCGTGTAAGTACGTGGTCCAATTAGTCAAGGTGTGATGTGTGTTATCAAATGATAAGACACTATTCTTTGTGTTTGCTCTCGAAAGAAAGATTGGGAAAGCTAATATACAAAAATGTATATAGCAAAAAGGAAAAGCTTTGTCATAAATATATGTAGATATATTTTTGAGGCCAGTCGTGGCGCAGTGGCACAAAGCGTGACTGTGAAACCGACTGGTTGTGGGTTCGATCCCCGAGTGTCCACGTCGACTCGAGGAAATGAAATATTTACTTAAATTTATATTTTCATTCCTTTGCTCTGGTGTCGAGGCAAAGCGCGGCGTTGAGTTCTGCCACTCAACACGCAATGCCTCCAGAATTCGGCAGAAAGTGGGGAACGGAGTGTCTTAACACTAGGTTCCCTCTACCTACCCTGATGTGTGCGGGATACAGCGTGAAGCTGATTTAATTTAATTTTTAATTTACTTTTACGTAGTGATTTCTAAGATATAGTTTTAGTTATAGTGGAGTTAAATGCGCAACCAATAAAATATATGACGACTAGTATTAAGAGAACGTTGATCACCTGATTGATATGATTCGGACTTACGCATGACCACATGACGCTGACTATCTTATCTTAACTCAGAATTGACAAACAGTATGATATCGGTAAATAAGGCACCAAGTTACTGTGTAAGTTTTATCCTTTTTGGGGTTCCGTACTTGAAAAGGTGAAAACGGAACCCTTATAGGATCGAAGGATCACTTTGTTGGCCGTCTGTCCGTCTGTCAAGAGCATTTATTTAGAAATCGCATTTAGGTTTCCTGATTCTATCCTGATTCAAATAACAAATATTAAGTCTATTTATATATAAAAAAAGCATCTACAAACAAGCTTCTTCTTTTCTTCTTCAAAAGATACAAACATTTATGCATCAATTTTGCTGCAGCTTGTATGAAAATTTCCGTAAAATCTTACTTAGTTAAAATTTGGCACAAAGTGATCTTACATAAAAATAAAGGAAAAATTCCGAAAGATGAAAATTTTAAAGTTTTTAATTTTCTTTCGTAGGTATCTATCTATATATATAAAAGGACTTGTGCTGACTTACTGAGGTAAGACGCACGCAGAGCCGTAACCGCTGATGGTAGAAACGTGGAATTTGGGCAGATGTTTATTTTCATATTCTGGACATCCACTAAGAAGGGAATTAGAAAAATGTTAACTCTAAAGGGATGAAATAGCGTTTGAAAATTTGTATGGGAAAGAATTTTAATCTGTACCGATTTTTATAAAATTTGAAATTCAGACTCTTAAAAATATTTCATTGAATACGTGTTTCATGGTTTTTTAGAATTCACCCCCTAAGGGTTCAAATGAGGGGTTGAAAGTTCATACGGAAAAATCTTTAAATCGCTACCGATTTTTATAAAAATTTAAATTCAGACTGTTAAAAATATTTTATTGAACACGTGTTTCGTGGTTTTTTTAGAATTCACTCCTAATAAGCGGGCGAAGCCGCGCGCGCTCTCTAGTTTTATATATAGCTCACAACATCGGCACCTGAAAACCTAATATTAAAAAAACTTCGTTCCCATTAAGACACTTGCGTTTCCCATTTTCCGCCGAATTTTGGAGAAATTGCGTGTTAAGTGACGGAACTTTACGCCGCGCTTTGCCTCATTACTAGGGTAACGAAAGTAAAATATTAAATATTTTTGTAAAATAAATTATCTATAAAAAAATGAATAAAGTTAAGGTTTAAAACAATTTATTAAGAAGTAATTTGAATTACTCGTAAAATGAATATGGTACAAGAGCTTGATTACAACAACATCATCTGCTGAGTTCTGTTATATAATTTATTAAATTTTATTAATAAAATTAAGATTATAATCTATTTTCTAACAAGTAATCTAATATCATTTAAAAATAGTAGTTTTTAAATGCTTTTTAAACGATATATAAAATTGTGCTAGTGTTTTGTACCATCACGTACCATCTGCTTTAAATATTTATTTTTCTATCTTTATTTCAGTTTCTTTAAAACAACTTATGTTGTATAGACACTTTATGTTGTATAGATAATAAATATTAGGAAAGCGCTCGCATATTTTACTTCCCAATGATATTAACAGAAAACTGTTTGTAGGTTCAAATTTCAGTTCGATAAACCAAAATATTAAATACTAGCGGCCCGCCCACGGCTTCGCCCGCTTAAAATACATGATTATTGATTTAAGCAGAATTGATTGACAACTATAATAAAATAAAATAAATAAATAAATCAGCTTCACGCTGTATCCCGCACACAGCAGGGTAGGGAACCTAGTGTTAAGACACTCCGTTCCCCACTTTCTGCCGAATTCTGGAGGCATTGCGTGTTGAGTGGCAGAACTCAACGCCGCGCTTAACCTCGACATCACAGCGAAGAAATGGAAATATAAATTTAAGTAAATATTTCATCTCCTCGAGTGGGGATCGAACCCACAACCAGTCGGTTTTGCAGTCACACCTCGTGCCGCTGCGCCACGACTGGCCTCACACCCTATAATAGAATGACAAACAAATATAAAGACAACATACAACAACATATATAATATAAAGACAACTATAATGACTTCTAATATGATTTTTGTTACTTTAATCTGTAATATTCTATTAT